>APFE030362435.1:172881-193735 GCA_000404065.3 Pinus taeda | reverse complement strand
GTAGCAGTCTAGCCTCGTCGATCCAGATGAGCTCCTCCTTCACTTTGAAACCTACATACACTAACAATCAAACGATTACATAACACCTGAATATTCCATGAAACAAAGCATATTCAACATATAGACCAAGGAGTATATGAAACAATTCATTAACAACAAATCATTGAGAAGAATGGACTTATTTGTACTAAGGAAACAAAAAAGAAACCATTACAACCTGAGCCTTGGTGTTGTGCAAGTTCCTCCCAGGGTCCAGCAAGAGTTTTCCTCTACTTTGACAAGCTCAGCCACTTCCAATATGGCAACAAGAAAGGATGGTAATCTCTCCTCACAAGTTTACAATGGAAGTCCTAATTCCAGCAGCATCTACCCTTTGGAATGTTCAGCTTTCACCCTCCCCTCCTCTGGCCCAAGGCCTGTATTTATAGTGTTCTAGAGGAAGTTATTCAGTTCCAACATCAATGGGATACTCCCTCTTTTGGATGGGGTAGCTCCTCTCTTGATGGGATAAGTTCCTCTATCATAGGGATGCATGAACCATCTGGAGGCGCTCAATACACGTCAAACACTCTTCTAGAAGGCTCTAGAAGTGACCACAAGTAACTTTTTTAAGATGAAACTCGCGCCTTTTGACCTTTACAGGGGTACGCACCCATCCTTTGGCTTACAGAGCGTACAAGTACGCAGGTACAATGAGTTTGGGATGCGTACACGCAGGCAAGGTAGAGAGAACCTGCGTACCCAGAGATAAACATGTTTTTTAGTGAATTTCTCTCTTTTTGAAGTTTGACATGAAGAACAAAGGTATTAGGCTTGACAAGGAGGATAATATGACTATTGATGGAGCCATATTAACTGCAGATAGTCATGGTGACAAATTTCAGTGTAACAGATTCTATCTTTGCCTTTCCCTTGTCTTGGATACGATGTGTCTTTGGTGCTTTGCCTGCAGCCACCATATTTGCTTCTATCTCTAATGCATCTGTTTGGATCTGATCGAAGGTTGGGGATCTTCTTTCCCTTAATGTGAATCCAAAATTTGACTCAAAATCCCCCTACAAAAGTTATTTTTGCACCAGCGGGAGGGGGTTTAATCTCCATTGGAAGACTATTGTACAATTTGTTATATCTTTTGACAAACTCAACTACAGTTTCATTATATTTCTTCTTTATAGCATTAAACTCTGTTAGTGAATACCCATGGTCTCTTTTTTCTCCCCATCTCTAGGTGAACAAGCGTTCCATCTCTTCCCAAGAAGGAATAGAGTATTAGGAAGCCCTTTAAACAATTTTCTTGCTTCTCCATCCAAGGATTGAACAAAAATTCTTAGAAAAACATCTAGTTGTTCAACATTTAGGTTTTCTGCAAAATTACAAAATATTGGTACATGATTCTCTATTGTTTGTTCATCTTCCCCTGTAAAACGAGGAAGAATCTTGAGGTATTCTTGTGGAATTTGATTCAACGGTTGTGGTAGTTGAAGAGGTGCATATCTATTCATCAAGAATGTAGGCACTGCCATGTTTGCTCCCATATTTATTGAACCTTGATTACCAACAGATGTGGAACCTGACTAAGGGGTAAATGGAGTGTGCAGAGGTGGTAATGTAGTTATAGGTTCGGGTTGAAAAATTATAGCAAATAATGGAAAAGTAACACTCTAAAGACTGCTCTTGACATTTGGGTTCTTTAAATGAAGATGATGAAAAAAGTGACTCTTGATAGATGAATGTTTGGGTGAGTTGTTTCCTGATGCAGACAGTATAGGAATCGGTGTAAGTGGGGTTTTAGACCTTCCAACCTTCTTAGAAACTAGCATTTCAAGATCTGAAAGGGCTTGAACCTTCTGTTGTGAGGTGTCTGATCTTGTATGGGGCCTTCTTGGAGCCAGAGTTATTGCTTTTATCGAAAACAACCAAAATTTCCTCCTCACTGAACAACCAGAGGAAACTATTGAAAAGCCAGGGAAAAGTGTTCTTGTCTTCTCTCCCCAGCAACGGCGCCAATTAATGTTGTATCTTAAGAAACCAATTTCCTGGCTGTGTAGAAATTGTGCTTAAGACATTAATGTTTATAGTTATTGTCACTTGTTTGTCACTTAATTGTATGTTGTGTTCTCAAGTGAAGGACCTGGGAGACTTGGTTTTTAACCCTCAATACTTAGGTGACAATAAAATATCAGAATGCCATTTGATTATTGAATATAAATTATGAATGAAGAAAGCTTGAATAAGTCATAGACAATATGTTAATTTACACAGGATCTACTATCTGTGACACTTGGAAAAGTTATAGATAATATGTTGTCTTACACATAAACTACTATCTGTAACTTAGAATAATTGCAGAGGTGTGAACTTCAAGTATAGGAGTGCTCTTTTAAGGGATTTTAACTTCATTTACATAAGAGAATAAATATCTACAGCTTCATTACCATACTTAAAGGAAGAAAACATAAGATGACACATAACAGAGAAGTCACAAAATCATACCCAACAATGTATGGAAAACTTCTGATTCTTTCATTAACCAACAGTTGTATCAGGAATTCACTGGCCTAGTATCCAAGATCTCCCCCTTCTTTCTAAATTTTAATCTTATTATGCATTATGAGACAGTTGGTAATCACCAAAATTGTCAAACTACTTAACTATTTTCCTAACTGTCTAAAGTAAAACTTATTATAGAATATTACACAGAGGGTAAAAGACACCTCATTCTAAAGAACATAATATAACAGGAAGTAACGGAAATTACAAGATGATGGTCGTTCACCGTTAAAATCTATATCTTGAGCCTTAATGTAGCAGTGGATGAAGGGTGGAAGGCTTTGGGAGCACTGCGGGGGGTGAAGAATATATGGGAGCCTCAACAAGGTTGAACCCCCGCGGTGATTTCTGACCGCACATTTCAGTCAACCGTGTTAACGTCACGGTCAACTTCAGGGGTCGAGATTTGACTAACCTTCATGCTCTTTGCTTCCCCGCAACGCACCTTAAAGTACTTATTAAACTATCACTTGATCGCACTTCATGAACCTGTATGACATTTAAATGATGGGTCAGGCCCACGAAACTTTAAAGAATTAGCACTTTGATTCATAAAACCTATCGCGTCCGCCTTTTCAATGCACCTTTGACTCCCTTATGGACTCGATAGGACATAAAACTGGTGTATTTAATGATCTATCGGGTCCGATATTAAAGACAGAACCTGATGATTTTTCGACCCGATATCCATCAGATCCCGTTTCTTTTGATGGATGGCTGAGATTGGCCCAGACTTCAGCAAATCTAAACTGTGTTTGATACATCATCACTTCCGATCTCCGAAATAATCCCATTCTGGTTAACTTATGTGATTACCATTGGATCTGTGGCTTGTTGATCAGACGGCCCATATCTTCTCGCGGGTTTGTCACTTTCAAAGCCATTGAAAATATAAAATCAACCATTTCTTTCATATTTTTTATTTTTCTTCCATTTTATAATAAAAATTAAATAACAATGGACAATGGATGCTACAACACACACCAAATCTAGTCCGGCCAAATCCATAAAATGCAGGAAAAATTCAATCGTCCATCAATCTGGTCCAAGGCATTTATCTTTCATAAAAGATCTTAGAACCGAATGTACTTCCTCCAGATTGACCGACTTGTATAAATCCTCATTTTTTCCTAAATAGAACATGGTGGAATATGAATCTAATCCTCTATATATGTATTTCCTCTTGCTTTGTAGGCGTCCTTAAAAAAGGTTACTACTGCATGTTGAATCTTCAAGAAGGTATGTACCATGTTTCCACTTGAGTATTTAATATTCCAAATGGTATTAAATGACCTCATATAATTAGCATACCTGTGGAAAAAAATTGTATTTATGTCCCCCTCTTTTAACCATAACGCCCTGCTTTTCAGTCTCCATGTGACCTCCTATGTGTGGAGGATATTTTGCTTCCTATCCTCCAATTCCATGATGCTCCTAATGAGATCTGGGATAGGATTCCTAGCATCCAATATCCTACCGAATTTTTCCAACTACATTTTAATATTTGTTAGCTCCTTAATCATGTTCATTTTTTTCTTGCATTCCCATTTCCTTACTTCTGCTTTTAAAGAAAGTAGCTTTCCATAAATGACCTACATGGGGGGGTTATCTACATCTCTGTGGTGATTCCAGAAATACCAAATCAGAGAGTTAAAGTTTACATATTTGAGCCAGACCCAATTGAACTTGAAGGGCACACCCAAGCGCAACTCTTCCCTCCTCCATAGTAATGTGATAGGCAGGTGATTAGAGATGTAAGTTTTCAAAACCTCCAATTGAAGAAAACCTATTCTCTCCATCAAATCTTCGTGAACCAAGAATCTATCCAGTCGCTTCACAATATGCTTTGTGATATGACCCTACCATTGTGCCATGTGGGTACAATTTCCTGTGGCCGGATGTCCATCATATTATTATCACAGAAAATAGATTTGAGTCGATCCACCAATGGATCTATCCTACGAACCAAGCCCCAACATTCTTCCAGCATAATGGTGGCATTAAAATCTCCTTCCACAATGAGAGATCCAATTTTTAGGATGTCTGATGATTCCATTTTGTTCCAAAAAATATCCCTATCCCAGTATGGAACATATAAGTTTAGGATGTGTACACAACCGGCCAATCCCCTGAGTCATCCAAAGAGAAGTATGCAAGAAAAGCAATTATATGCTCGAAAATGCACCCATCGTGGATTCCACAGAGCTGTCAGTCCCCTGGAGAGCCCCATAGAGTCAA
The DNA here is from genome assembly GCA_000404065.3 of Pinus taeda. Classification (NCBI taxonomy): domain Eukaryota; kingdom Viridiplantae; phylum Streptophyta; class Pinopsida; order Pinales; family Pinaceae; genus Pinus; species Pinus taeda. Next base: position 188,947 of record APFE030362435.1, on the reverse strand, counting down.
CAACCACCATATTCCAATCCAGCAGCATTTTCCTAAAGTTTTCTAACACCATTTGTGCAATCATCATGGATTATTGTAGCAGAATAATAAGGGGATTAACAAAAGTGAAAATTTCTCTGAGGGAGAGGAATTTTTGCGAGTCCCCCAGTCCCCACATATTAAGTGAAAGGCAGAGGGTCATGTTGCATGGACCTCGGGCGACGTTGCTCTAAGGGCCTGAGGATCGAAAGAGGTACCAATAGGGATATCTATGAGGGAGGCAGAATCAACAAAATAAATCGATTTGAATTTGGTTCGCCCACGGAAATGTCTGCTTCCCCTCTTTTCATTACATTGAATGGTGATGTTAAGATCTGAGTTGGGGCTAATGGTCAGAGAGGTCCGAGGACGTTCCTAATGGATAGACAATTTTCAGGTCAAGTGTCGGGTTTGATAGTAGGAATTCAATGTCGCTGTCAATCAAATTCCTGGGGGAGGAAAAAGGCGACCGAGGAGAGAGTGAGGAGACATTAGAATCCAGCAAATGCGAAGAAGAACAAATCTGAGCAGAACCAACTCAATGAGAAATTGTAATTATTATGTAAATTGGCCTTTAGTTTTGTATTTATATGATTGTTTAGTTTTTTTTTAGATTGACATTATTTATATGATTATTTATATTTTTGCTTAGGCCGACATTAATTTGTTTAGAGAAAAAAAATCACTATTTTTATTTATTAGACACATGTCAACTCTACATTAAGCACGACGTACTTACACATTCCCCTCACATTGGGTTGTAGAATGTGCCTCTCAACGTAATGAAGATTTCGCCATTAGCCATCCTATGTCTTTCTTTTATGAGGATACCAAGTTGAGGGCAGTGTTTTGGATGCCTTTATAGGATTGATAAGGATTTTGTATTTTTAGAATTCTTTTAGGTAGGTCTCTTCCTCGACAAGAGTTAGTTTGAGTCCTTTGAAATAGGTTTAGTAGCTAAGAAAAAATTATAAATATTTGAGGATTGATTTCCTTGTTTTTAGGTTGATTTGAAAATATGGGGATCAAAGATCTTTAGCCCTAACCCCTAACCACATGGCCGATGGGAGTTGTGACCAAGTGATTATCCTTAAAGGGGGCGTAAGCATGGAGTTCGTTCATCGAATTATCCGTGAGTCACTTTGGATACTTTATTAGTTCTCTTGGTGGCCTTGTGGCCAGATGACCTAGTGTTCGAGGACCATAGATTAGTTGCATCTGCAAAAAGGTTAAGGTCAATTAAAAGGCCTAATGACCTAGTGCTTAGTTAATAATCCATCAATTAACCATAGTGTTTCTATCTCTATTAATTGAGGTTTGTTAACCAGACCGACTCCAAATCATTGGATACCCTTCAAAGTTTTCCTGGTGGGCTAGTGGCCCAATGATTCGCCAACCAATAAATTTAGGAGAATCTAGATTCAATTAAGAGATATAAATAGATGTTGGAATAATCTGTGAAGTGACAGTGACTGAAGATCCAAAGTCTATCGAAATATATACATTCAGACATATAGAATTTTCCAGTAAGTAATTTTATTGAAAAAGTCATATCATGATGCTCGTCACATGGAGGTTACATGGAGCCCACATGAGCATTGTTGAACCCCATGGGAAAGTAGGTGTTGATGTGGCATGTTGATGTGGCACGTCAACATGGCATGTTGACATTATACACTTCATCTAAGATAACCTTCTTCTATTCAAATTACTTAGGAACATGTATTTTGTTTTTCTACATGAGAATATCATCCTCTACGAGTTAGTGTCCTTCATACATGTATCCTATGTTTCCTACTACAAAACTCTCCATTGCCTTGATGTAGCATTCATAAGAAAAATAGTTTTAGTAATTATTTTCTTCATATCAGCGATGCAAATGTTAATTGTTTTCATTTTTAAATTTCATGCATATTATTTCTAGGTGTATCAACCACCTTGTTTTCTTTTATATCGTGTGTATGATCTAAAAATCAAATCCATGAAGGAACTCTAACAATATTGTCCACTTAATTTTTATTAGTCGAACATGTATTTCAAGTTGTTATGACCCATTCTTAGCTCAAATTCCTCACCCATCTTGCAGTGCTTCCCATTCTTAGCTCAAATGCCTCACCCATCAAGTAGTGTTTCCACTTTTCAAAGCATGCACTATGGTAATGTACTCCAAGTCATGAGCGATATAATATTTTTATTTTTTCATGGACTTAGCTTCCATGATTTCTAAACTCCAATTATGCATCTTCTCCAATTATATCTTCATCATGGAAATTTTCTTTCAAGTTTTATACATCTTGTAGGTCATCCATGTTGATAATTTTTTGCCAAAATAATCCTAAATTCTTTGTTTGATATTTAGTAAATGTTTTTATTAATAGAAGCAAGTTTCAACAAACATTATATTCATATTTGTTCTTGCAAGAATGCACTTTCCAATAGCTATAAATCTCCCTGACTCCAATGAGATTCATCATTCACTCTGAAAGTGAGGGTCTTGATACTTTTTTATATTCTTTTGTTGGTGCAAATTATGGCCCAAGACAAACTTTTGGCAGTATAATGCAGAAAAGAAAAGGTGATCTTTAGAATAATGTTTATATTGGATGATGATCATAGTGTTTTAGCTTTTGAGCATTTAGTGATATTTATTATGGTGATACATCGTCTCAATCAACTTTCGTGCCTCTCAATATGGAAACTTGTCACCTTTTCCACTTTTTGACTTCAGGTGGAGTTTCACATCTCACAAACTATGGGGATTGCAAAATTCTCAGTAGGGGGAAGTTTTTCAAAATGTAAAGGAGATTAGAGCACGATTGCAATAAGTTTTCCAAATGTGTCATATTCGATCATTTTTCCTCCATTTTCTATTTTTTGTGAATAATGTAAAGGAGATTAGAGCACGATTGCAATAAGTTTTCCAAATGTGTCATATTAGATCATTTTTCCTCCATTTTCTATTTTTTGTGAGTAGTGTGTCTATAAGTAGCACTTTCTTGAGAAATACTATGAATTATTTCACTTCCTTAGACCAAGTTCTAATTTTAGATACAAACCCTTATTAGGTCATCATTGGCCCTTTTATTGTATCAATATGAACCTTTCTTATTTTGATGCCACGAGTTCTCTAAATTGAAATCTTTTCATTATCTTCAATTCTAAGATGAACTACAAAATTATGATCAATCACAATTCGCTCAAAATTTGTTTTATGGAAATTTGTTTCAAACTTCACATAAATATGCATCAACATGTCAAAGCTACGGTAAATATATTTTTTCCATTTTATACTCTTCCTTTTTAAATTGATTCATTGGAGTCCTCGTCAATTTTTTATCAACACAATTTTTGTCATTGTCATAATGATTAGTTTGCTTCATAAGGTTTATTTCCCCATCTTATTTTTTTATCAGTGTTCGGATTATTATTCCAATCACTAATGGTATCAAGTAATTAAACGACTCTTCTAGGTGAACATTTTTTGCCTTCAAAAAATAATTAATTTTCTAATGGTTATTTCTTGATATTTATCTCGATGATTTTTTTTACTTCAAATAGTCAAATGTTCAAATTTTCTAGGGAACTCTCCATTGAAAACAACTTATGCCTTCTTCATTGAAAATTTCCATTGCCTCATGTTACCCAAAATCTTTTGATGACTAAGTTTCAATAGTCACTTTCAATACCAATTTATGTTGCTATACTCCGTCAATTTTTTCAAGATTTTCTATATTTTTTCTCAAATTTACCCCATCGAAAAGCATCGGTCCTACTATTAGAGGTGTTGGTCTCATGCATACTTTTTTCAAACACCCAATAAGTAACTATCTTGTAATTGTCATTTTTAATGGTCATTTTCTCTTTTTTAACACAACCATTATTAAAATTATCACAAAGACCACCTCATTTGAAATGTTGATGCTTCCATTTGGGATTGGAGTTAAATTTTGTCTCCAAACTTTCCTTGATTAGTAAAATGGGGGTCATTCTCAATGATGATGTTTATTGGAGCATCAAGGGTCAAAATTTCCAGAGTCATTGGGTTTGCTTCTTGGAAAAAAATTGCAAATTTTCTTTTCTTAGCCAATCTCACTTAACAAGAATGGAACACTTTGCATATCAATTGAATACATGCATAGAACCTGATGGGTTAGCTCTAGTGGTTGAGAACTACGTTTTACAAGCAAGAGTTATCAAGGTCAAGCCCCTGGGTTCGTTATATATATGTACTTTGCAGGACCCACTCAATGTCCCTACTACGTTAAATTTCCAAACACTATAACCAACTAATTTACCCTAGGTACCATCCTCAAAATGAGAAGTTCCTAGGGATTTACCTAGGAATTGTATTTTGAGGGGAAAAAAATTCACTTCATGCATATATTACACTGCACTACGCCAGATGTCAAAGTTGAACCTCCTCAAAAAAACTAAATAATTGTACTTGCCATGGGAAATAGTACATGCTATACTTGAATTCAAAAAGAGTGAAGGGATCTCTACTTGAATGGTTCATGAGGCACAATACTTGCTAAGGTTTTGCAAATGGGGTAGCAAGCTAAGTGGGCTTGATTGTGGGGAAAAACTCCACAGTGAAGCGCGCTTGAGCCAGAGGCGATCTGGGATGGGTGACCTCCCGGGAAGTCTTGGTTACCGGGTGCAAGCCCGGTAAGTGATGATTGACGCTTATGTGATTTATTTCACCAGTTTCAATCCCACTTCTTCACCCCTGTGAGCATCACCCGATGCATGAGTGCTAAGTGAACTATTCAAGCATGAGGAAATTAGTCACTTACGACTACCTCTCATGGAAATGGTCATACATGAATGACTTACTTAACGCAGTTGAATCCCAAAAATGATATCTAATATAATGCACTGCGTAAACCATGTATACTTAAAATACATGCTATAGGTTTGCACACATTGTGGGCATTGAAACCTAGACATCTTCAAATCATACCGTATTCATTACGTTAAGATTTTCAAAAGCTTAAACAATATAATCTTGCTCTAATGCCATTTTGTCACACCCATCTATGTTTTTCACATTGAACAAGAAGTTCCCACTTCACCATTCTATATAATTTTCATCATTGACCATGTTGGATTTCTTGACTCTAAATTCACATTGGGCTTCCAACAATTCATCAAATTCGCAATATGATATATATACATAACATATTTCTTCACATCTAACCATCAAACTCAAAAACTTTCCATTGCAATGTTCATATCCAAAACAAAGTTCATTGATTAAATTAAAAAATTACAAAATAGAGAAATTGAACATATGTTAATGAAATGAGTGATCCACCTCCCAATGGTAGGTATTTGTTGTAGATTCCACCCACAGATCAGGCTACATGACCACAAGGACAAAGAAAACTTGATGTGCTTTGTTTCTCACTCAATCCAACCAACAATACTCCTGACATGAATTCTTTCACTGTATGCTACTCTAGGCATCTTGCTAATCTTCAATCAGTGATGGACCTTTGGACCTCTTATTTTAGTGAATCACAATGTTGTCTTAAGCATTTCCTTTCTCCACAATATAGTACCCTTGAGAAACCAACCCATTGAGTGCTCTATTGAGAGAAAAAAGGATCCAACCATTAATTGTCTTATGGGAAAACCAAGTCATTTCATATACAAGGAAGAATCAACATAGAGAAATTGGTAACAAGGTTCTAGGCTTGTCCCATCTTCTACGTTCATTCTACAAACCTGGATTTCTCCCAAAATTAGTAATTTTCTAGATTCTACCCACCACCAAATTGTATGGCTTACTACAAACTAACACAAACTTCTAAATTCATGGTCTTCCTTATGTAAGTTGCAAAGATAAAGACGGGTTTCAAATTTAGAGGGTAACCCTATTTCCTTGAAGAATGGGTAGTAACAATGAAATAAAAAGAATCTCCTCATACACAAATATATATTATATATTTCCTCTTTGCATGAAGCAGAAATTTGTGTAAAAACAAAATAAGTTATCATATGGTCAAATAAGGTGAAAGGTGGATGGATTTTCCTTAAAATGTGGTGGAGCATTCAAGAGGTAACACTCAGCAAAGTATGCGTTTTCCCTTGTGCCTTTCCTCTTCTTTTCTTATAGGCCCATAGCAAAGTATGTATTTTCCCTTGTGCCTTTCCTCTTCTTTTCTTATAGGCCCATAGCACCCTTGTGCTCCTAGAAACTATATTAGTGTTTTTGTATTATAATTATGCACACCATTTTTAAACATGACTATAAACAACACCAACATTACCCCATGATATCTTAGAACAATAAACATACACCATGACTAGCTCAAACTCATGACCATTCTATAGTCAACCCTTTGCCTTCGGAAAACTTTCAACAACAAACTAAATAACCCAAAATCGATAAGCTGTGACATTTCAATCTAAAATAAATTCACTATTTATTAATAAGTTAGGGAGAAAATTACCAAATAAATGACTTCAAGATTCATCCGAAGATTTGTTTTTCCAATCAACACATTTTATTTTTTGATTGTGCATTTAGTTTAGAAGTCTTTAAAACTAATATATCTTTATACATTAAAGGATAAAGGTAGGTGGATATCCTTACCCGGAAAGATCTACCTTTCAAGCCCTTACTTGAGTTGTACGCTCTCAACTAAAAGTTTCTAGAATTATTCATGTGATTTCAAAGACGACTTTTCAATACCCAACTGAATAAGCCCTTCAAAAAATCATGTGATTATTAAGTTGTTCAAGGTATTATTGATATAACATTTTAAGATCTTCTCTTTTCTTTTCTTTTTAAACCATGGTGAATCAGCAACTCATTTGAGTAATCTACGTCAACTCTATTAGCCGCTTCTATAACACCAAGAGTATATCCAACAGCCCACAAGCTAGATATATCAATAACTTGTGACTTCGCAAGAGCTAAAAAGAGCATCTTACCCAAATAAAGCTAACTCAAAGAAAGTCTTACAAAATCTTTATTCTAAATGAACCTTTAACTTAGAGAACTTGTTGCTTATAAACCAAATACATCAACCAGCAATATCATTGCACAATTATTAAAAAAATTCAAATATTTGGTTGTTAGGTTACAAAATTGACACCGTCTAAATAAAATATAGATTAAAAATTATTTATTTACAAAATGATCAGCTTAACTTCTAGGCCCCTGTAATAAGCCTTCTCTATAATCTAAAAACATTATAATCTAAAAACATCACAACGTTTATTTCAGTGTTATATTTTTTCCTAATTATTTTTTCAAACTAATCAATAAATGTTAAAAATAAAATATCTTATTAATAAATTAATATCGATCAAATATCATACATATGGAATGTCACAATGCAATGCAGTAGGATTGTCTTATAGTTAGTCCTATGATTTTGGCCTTGCCTTATAGTTAGTCCAAATCTATCTTAGAATTAGTCCTATGATTTCGGCAAATTATCTATCTTAAAGTTAGTCCTATGATTTTGGCAAAATCATATTATTGGATAGAAACTACTACACCCTCCATCTACTTCAAGCATTCCATATTATTTCAAAGTTATGTGCTTTCATGAGACCAGCAATTATATTATTAGCTACTACACCCTCCATCTATCAAGCATTCCAGATTATTACAAGTTATATGCTTTCATGAGACCACATACGCTTGTCCCTCTTGAATCACTGTCCAATCATTGGTAATTTAAATTTTTGCATCCGACCAATACATGTTCCTAATTTAGGATTAAGTTAAGAAGATCATCGATCGAGGATTCCATTTAGTCCTGCCGTTTGCTCTCGGAACTTTGATAGCATTCGACATCGGAAACTCCTAACATTCATTTGAACCATATCGCTTCATCTGCTATACGCCATATGCATTATGCATTTTGGATAAGAAAAATTACTATTTATTATAATATTCTTAAAATCTAAATCATTCATAAAAAAATAGTTGAAAGAAAAAATAGGGAGTATTAATGTAAAACAAAACCCCATAACAAGGATATGTGACTGTTGCAAGATAGCATGTAAGATCACTAGATAAAAAATAAGAAACCAAAAACAGCCAACAAGACATGACACCAAAACTGCCTGTGACGATAGTACCAGAGTAACAATGCTGTTACATTAACAAAGAGACTTGAACCCCGAGTCAGCTTCCAGATTGGCAGAAAAAGCAGATATTAACAAAATCTACCCCACCCATATGGCATGAGTTCCAAAGGGATAAGGCCACGGGCAAGTCCTGAGCACTTTCGCAGAATAACTACCCCTTGGACCTAACCACTATGCCAAAGCAAGTTGGCTCTTTACAGTGCAACATTTGACAGCATCTTTTTTGAAGCACCTAACAAATAAATAAATAAATACTTTTACCAAGGTAGAAGATCAGGAGGTCAAATCCAAAACCACATTGGAAATCTTATAATCATTATCAACAAGTTCTGGAAAGTGAATAAGAATTATCTAATACACCAAATCTCGCAATCATAAGAGCTAAAACAGATCCTCTCCCTGTAACATCATCATTGAGACATACAAATAATCTATCACATCTTGAAACATGTCACCTTTCTATTAATACAAAACATAAGATGGAAAACGGAGATACTGAACCCTCTGCAATAACAAATTTGTCTGGAGGAGATATTGGAGGTATGATTCGACAAAAAATTATTGTGTTCACTACAAAAATGTGAGCAGCAATTTTACAAATGGCATATTTCACCATATATTGTAATAATTTGCTCTAAACAATAAGAGACTCTCCATCAGGAGCAAATCCAAAACCTCTATCTAGTCTACGAATCTGAATTATGGAAAGCATCAATAACAATGGCTAATCAGTCCTTCCCCAGTACAATAGTGAAGAAATATAGTTTCAATACGACAGCAAGCCCTAGCTGTAACAAAAATATTCCTGCCACTATAAGGAACCATCTTTCACTGGCAGTTTTGATGTGACTTCTGAGATTAATGGCAAGAAAAGTTGCTGACATCAACCCTGCAACACCAACTACTACCCATCTAAATATCTCCAATGGAATAACAGACAAACACTGCAAGCCAAGCCAACATATCCATCAGTAATCCAATATAAATTAACATATAAATATGTCTTCAGAAAGTAATAAATCAAGACAAGCTTGAAAAGTAGATTTACAACACAATTGTCCAAGGATTCACAACTCGCCTGCAAGGACAAAAAGTACTTACTGATGCAGGGATAAACACAAAGAGAGAATAGCCATATAAGCACCAAAGGTTTACAAGTCCTGATGGTACTGAGAAATATTTGAGGACAAAGTAGAGCAGGAGAGGTATAACAGAAACATAGCCATAAAATAGCCCAGCCGACCATGTGACCTGATTAATGTCATAATCCCAATGTTTGTGATGTTTCTTGTGAGCTATATAACCTACTAAGTTCCCCAATGCTGCAGCAACAAGTATCAGAGTACTGCAAATCCAGAATGGGCCATATCTGTTCACATCAATAGATCATAGAGATGATATGTCAATGCCCATAGTAAACTTTAAATATATTTGGTACAAAATAAATGCAACAAACAAGCCTTGTGACAGTTTCTGACATTTCTGTATAATATTGTAGAGAAAAACACAGTTGACGGCAAAATAAACATGCAACAGATACTACAGTATGTCGCATCTGTAGAATTTTAAGATAGACGGAAAAAAAGACTATACTCCAACATAGATTATATTTGAAAATTTCTCGAGTGTTTTGAGTAAATATGCATTTGGAAAAATTTTCCTTTAGTGTTTGTGTGTTTGAATTAGTATACTTATATAATTACTAATATGAAAATTCATTAGAGTTCTGAATAAATGGGTATTTGAAAGTGTAGAAGAGCATTATAAGTTGTCTAAAGTATGTACCAAGCAGCATGTAAGTTGGACAAATAATAAAATGAAAGCTTCTTAAGAATAACTTGTACACATAAAAAGGCACTCAAGTAGGATCTTCTAGACAGGGCAGAGCCATCAAAATAATCCAAAATATGAGCTTAATACTGAATCACACTGGTCCAATTAATCTTCTAAACTTTTAGTGCTTTATAATTTACGATTCCGTTTTGATCCTCTCTCCAGTATCCTGCCAAGTCAGTTCCTATGCTGCAAGGTCCATATTTAAAAATGAGAAACGAATACCATTATTAAACAAAACTCAAAAATTCCAGGATCAGTTGGAAAAAAAATAATTTCAGATTATCAGATACAGCAAGATCAGGTTAAATCATATGTCGTAAAGGCTATAATAGTAAATTCACCATGTTTCCGAAGAAAGAAATCCCGTAGATAAGAAATAATATTTACACATAAAACTATCCTTAGTAACAGCAAGATTGCATTCCCGACAATGCAGAACAAATTTAATAAAAAGACAGGCTAAAAAAGCCCTATGTCAAAACAGCCAGTAAAAATTCTTACAAATCTGGGTTGTGAACAGTCCTCTCTGAAAAGGTGCCTTTGTATGGAAGAAGAGAATCCCGAATCCTCTCCAAGACATCAGAGGTATCTACATTGAAGTAAGGCTGGTAAGGTGCAACACCAAAATATCTCTGCCAGCCACTAGACTGATTGTCATCTTGACCTCCACCAGAACCAGGCTTTGAAAAAGAATCTGCACCAGAAAGGAACAAATATCTCAATATGCATGAAGTTCCTTATATAGTAAAGACATAAAGAAATTATACACCAAACCATCATATCTTTCCCTTGGAATGTTGAAAAAAACAAAAAGAAAAACCAAACATGTTACCTTACTCAGGAAGGGGAGAAATCCAATCTGAGAAAGTTTGAATGTATGGAACCGTATAAACTAATAGAATTACTTGTCCACCAAGAGATGGAAAACCTGCCATGAGTGAATGGGAAGGAGGATGAGAGGCACCTGCCTACCTCTCACCCACAAACTATGGTGCAGAAAACACTTAGGGAACAGTCATATCCCATATGTTTCTGTACAGAAATGTGGAAACACAAGTTGTACAGACCAGAAACGTGTTTCAGGTGGTACACATGCACCCCACATGTGGGAAATGTGTTTTGTACAACCTGAAATGCATTTCCAGGTCATATGACTGTTGGACACTGTCCATGCAGTGCAGCTCCAAAACATTTTCGCTGATATTTTACTTGGTTTTTGAGTGGATTTGACCAAAAATGCTAACAAGTAGAAGCTAACATTTCTTTAATCTTTCCTTTTCTATCCTTTACCTAAATTTTGACATCACCATTAAATGTTTCAGGATGTTTGAGAGTGGTTCCAATATCAACATACTTCATATGGAGAAAGTAGAATTTCATATTGTATCTTCACATGGGTTGAACACCTTAAGAAAAAAACACTCACACATATAGATCAAAGATCAATACACTGATGTTTATATGGTTAAAACAAACGGGGGTCCAGTTCACTGCCCTAACCAACATGGCCACTTGAAACAATATATTAATGCAAAAAGAGTCGGTATTGCACAGGGACGCCTCCCCCAAGGTGCGGGGCGCACTCCACACGTTTCCCACACACCTGGCACAAGGGAACACCTGAAAAAATGTTTCCCCCCATCCCCCTTTTGGGGAAACTCAGAGATACGCAAGGGGAAATGTTTCCCCAATGTGGGGGATGCGTCTCACAAAAAGGGGTGCTTGTAAGCCTAATATTCAACCCTAGGGCCCTATTAATGCTATGTAATTAATGGTAATGTTTAAAAGTGGCATTCTCCTTTATCTTTCATTTTCATTCCTTTATTTAAATTTTAACATTACTAGTAATTGACACAGAATGTTTGAGAGTGGTTTTGACATCATTGGATTTCATATGGAAAAAGAAGAATTTTATATCCCACTCAAAATCCAACAGACTTTACAGTTTTCAGGTGTTCAAGATTGGGGGAATTGCAACATTTTCATTGGATTCTACCATGTATGAGGGTATGGAACTAGCATTTAATCAAGAGCACCAAGCACTCTATGTACCTTGATGTTGGTGGCATTGATTATTGAACTCCTCTATCATGACCCTAGTAAAATTGTACCTATCACTCAAACAAAATCTCAACTTGCCATGATAAGCTTTTTCTATCTTATTTTAACACTTAGAGGGTAATATTGATGATGAGGATTTCAATATACGCAATAACTTTGATGATATGTAGGTATTTGTTGTAGCATGAATTTTTTTGGATAATAGAGGCCATCGAGAGCCTCTTTGCTGATGTACTTTGTAATTGCACTCAGTGCTATTTTTGTTATATGCACCACCCTTGCTATATATATGAGAAACTTCGTATATTTGTGTATAATGTTTGGATTCATATGGAAGGAAATGAATATTTACATTTTTTTTTCAAAATTTGAATATTTATGTACTTTTTGGTTGAATGGTTTTTTGGTCCCGTTTCTTTCCAGTTCCCAATTTTGGGGTCAATCAATTCAATCAATGGTTAAGTTTTGATAACATTGGTTCATTGTCCATTGTCAATTTTTAGTTTTAACTTTTCAGTCTTGACTCTAGATACTGATGATTTTAGAACAAGTCTTCCACTCCTCACTTTTTACCATTTTTCAATTTGAGTAATTTCAATTTACTATTCAAGTCTTTGAACTTTAATATCTACAATTTTTCTTAGTACTAATCAGATTGCAGAATAATAAATGATAAATTTAAATCAATGTACACAACATTTTACTATATTTATTTCATTGAATCATTTATGATGTATGAATCAATGTATTTCGTTATTGAATTTGAGTTTGAGTCATGATTATTATACACACACACACACAAACCTGACATCCCCCTTGAGCATCTCCACATTTCCGTGTCCCACTATCCCCAAAACTTGGTGGAACATTGAAAAGAATAGATTACATCAGCATCTCTCACAATTGATTGCTTACAAATCACCCTCCATGTTATTTAAATAGAGATCATGGACCAATCAAGTTTTAAGCCATGGATTAAGTGTCGTTAATATTGAGAAAGTGTTTAAGCCGTCAAATCACTCATGCCAATAATATGATTGTCACCGTATTTAGAAAAGTACAAAAGCACACTTTATTCTAATATTACATTAGACCAGGTTGATATGAAGTATGAACCAAGCCCTAGTGTCTGAATATCATAACATTCCCCCTTCAGAACAACTTGGGATAGGATTGAAGGATTTACAAAGTGACAAAAGGAGAAGGAAGGAGGTGACAAAGTCTATCCCCTCTTAATGACAACTTCTTGAACACCTAACATAGAACAAAGTTTTGGGAACTTCACAGCCATGAGGGGATTCATAAAAATGTTAGCAACTTGATCATTTGTTCAACAATAGAACATTTCATTTTTTGAAGAAGATTCTTGATGAAATGCATGTGTAGCTTGATGTGCTTATTGCACTAATGTTGAACTGGATCTTTGGCACACTAAATGGCACTTTGATTGCTGCACCAAAGTTTGGTCGGATGCTGCTACTAGAATCCAAGCCACAAGGTTTCTTGACTTGTAAGAACTATTGCTCAGTACTTCGCTTTTGTTGAATAAAGATCAAGGGCACTTTACTTCTTACAAGCCCAAGTGATAGGTCAAGAATCAATGTTGAAAACATATCCTATGGTAGACTTTTGATCATCAAGGTCATTAGCCTAATAGAAATCTGTAAAACCAAGGAATGGCTCCTGAACTAAACTATATGCCAAACTAAATTGTACCTCGAATGCACTGAAGCATCCATTTTGCTGCTTGCATCCATTTTGCTGCTTTCTAATGGTGGGTTTCATGGGGTTCTTCCATGTAGAAACAATGAAGCCTATTACCCCTCTTTTAGCAAGGGTAATATGCACAGATTTATTTTTGGAAGCACCATTGTAAGCCCAAGGAATGCAAGTTTAAAGCCCCTATAAAGTTCTATGGGATGATGATTATGTGAGAGTATGTCTTAGATCCCCAATGGTGGATGGTCATGCCCAATCCTCTTAGCTTCATCTGCATGGTGCTTGGATTTAAAGCACTTCTAACATTCGCCTGGTGGGCCATAAATCCCTGTGTTGATGGGCATTCTTATGTCTTGGGGTGGAATATGGGCATTATAAAGGTGGAACGTATTAGGACTCATGATTTATGCGAACACTCAATGTCTTGCCCTATCGTACTTTTTCCTTCATTTCCACTTAATTTCGACACACCTATTTGTTCCCCACATGGTTGTCTTATTGAGTCTATAGGCATTCCTTGGCCTTGGTGTCTTCATCTTGTCACAGTTCATCATAGCAATCTCACATTTTCCAACATTTTATGTTTCCGAAAGCAATTTGTGGATCCCAATGCCCAAGTTTTAGGGTCTTTAGTCAACAAAGGCTATGCCACCTAGTATTTTTCATAATGATAATCTAGAAGGAAGTTATGCTCAGTTCAAGGAGGCCATTCTCCTTTTGTGGCATGTGTGGGCTTCTGAGAGGGTTTTGGAGGTCAAATGAGGCAAGTGAGCAGTCAAAACTCATCTATAATTTTGTTGCAAGAGAACCCATGTTCTGGAATCCTCATATCAACAAGGGTGTTGGAGATCTACACTTGGGATCACTTTTCTAGGGATCGACAAAATGTGTGGAGGCTAGGAGAGCCTTCCAAGAGAAGTCAAAGGGAATTTTGGCCAAGTTAAGGTTGGAAAGTCAAGCAAAGTCAATTTATTTAATGTAAAAGGAAAGTTACCAAGGAAAAAGGAAGAAAGCATCTCATTTCAAGCTAAGGTACCAAGTCAAACTTCTAAAGGTAAAAATTAGAGCCTTGTGGAGAAAGTTGTGGAAGGTTTGAAGGCATGTCAATGGAATGTTGAACCTCTACTAGCCGTTGGAGGGTACTTCAACCTAAAATCACTCAAGACAACTCATCAATGATGAAGATCAAGCCTTGAAACACACACCAAGCAAGCCTTTGGACCAAAAGAAAGGAGATGTCCACTTCTAGCAGTTGGGAGGTTGTCAACGTCAATTTAGAGGAATGTTGGGCCATTTGAGGGGGGGTCGTTGAAGCTTCTAGGCACGCCTAATTTTACTTCAAATCAAATCAAGCAAGGATCTAAAGGAATGTTGTGGTTTTAGACCAAATCAAGCCCACTTTATTGGGGCATCTCACCTCTTTAGAGAGTTTTAAGCAATATAAATGACAAAATTAATTTTTGACTTAGTCTCCATGTAATTTGTGGATGACAAGTCACCCATTTTGGGAACAAAAGGAGGATAAACGTTGACTGTCTGATCTATAATTATGGAGCTCTTACTTCTTAGCAAAGTATGTTGTGAAAATGTGAGCTCATTAATGCCATAATAAGAACATCTTTGGTGCAACATCTTACGTACAATGTGTGATTTATTTTTTCAATTCTCTCTTCTTGGCTCTTGTAAAGATTATTGTGCTTTCATAAGATATTTTGTAGGTTTTTCTCTAAATTACACAAAATTATTGGATTGATCCATTGATGGGCTACATAGTC
Source organism: Pinus taeda (assembly GCA_000404065.3). Taxonomy (NCBI): domain Eukaryota; kingdom Viridiplantae; phylum Streptophyta; class Pinopsida; order Pinales; family Pinaceae; genus Pinus; species Pinus taeda. The sequence continues at coordinate 173,426 of APFE030362435.1, read as the reverse complement.
ACGTGGAGAAAAGAGTTAAGACACTAGGCCTCACCTTCTTGTTGGACTAGGGTTGTCAAAATCTAATTTTTGGACAAACCTTATCAAGGGTTACTCATTAAAGGATTAAATATCTCCTAACTTCATAGCCAATCCATTGGCAAGAGGTTTTCCAAAGGGAATCACTCCTAGTTGAACTTGGGCACTAGTAACATTCTTAGACAATAATGGTGGTGACTAGTTGTAATTTTAGATAACAATGCTACGTTCTATGCTTGCAACAATTACTTCAATGCCTAGTTAATTTTAGATAACAATGGTATGTTCTATGCTTTCAACAATTACTTCAATGTCTTTTTATTAGCCCAACGATAACTTCCACTTAATTTCCAATAACAATCACATAAACCATTGATTCACGTTGACAGTAACTATAGATAGAACCTAAGTTGCACGAAACGGGGAAACGGGGAAACGAGACGAAACGCGGAAGCGAAACGAAACGCGACCTCCCCAAATTTTGGAAACAGGGAAACGCGAATATATATAATAATATTTTATATATA
>APFE030362435.1:68365-149783 GCA_000404065.3 Pinus taeda | reverse complement strand
ATTAAATAATAAATCTAAGTTTAACTAATTTTTTACATAACACTCAAGAACCCTTCAGCCGCTTGTTGTCCACCAGGAAATTCCTTTGTTGTCTCAAGAAAAATCTACAGCACTTTGTTGTCCTGATAAAGTGGGGCTCCTATCCCTCGCTGCCATAGGAAAGAGTCTCCAAACCACGGAAAGGCAAATCCCAACCCTTCGTTGCCTCAAAGAGATAGCCTTCAGCCCTCGCCTGCCTCGGAGCATGGCCTCTAGCCTAACACTGCCACAAAGATATGGTATCCAACCCTATGCTGCCACAGAGGGGAGGGTTTCCATCACTATGCTACCACAAAAAAGAGCTTCCAACCCTACGCTTTCCACAGAAGATAGTTACCAGCCCTACGTTGTCGCAGAAGTGAGCTTCCAACCCCACGTTACCATAGAAACATGGGCTTCAGCCCGATGCCGCCACAGAGAGTACCTTAAGGGCAGGTCGCTACCTCAGTTGAAGTCTCAGAGATGTTTCACTACCCAGAAAATGCCCTCAAACCCTTCACTGCCAGACTTCCTACTTTAAAATCCTTGCTGCCACAAAATTAATGACTTTTGCTTCAGAAATTATACTAAACAGAATGAGGAGAAAAGGATTGGCTAGGGTGGAATCTTTCACCACCAAAACCGATTAGATATAAGAGGTCTTAAAACCCTCCAAGAGCCTCAGCTCACCAAAACAGAAATATCCACAAACCATGATGAGAACAATAATTCTCCTCTCTCTTATTTACAGATTTTCTTTAGGGTCTCTTTTCCTAATTTAATTTGAAGGGCTAACAAGTTTCCCTCCATTTTGCCCCAAATTTGGCTTCGTTCACAAGTTTTCCTCCAATTACCCCAATTTTCCCAATGTTACCACAATAACATTGAATAATGTTGAAGTTTTGTAGCTAATTTCTGTCTTCATAATTTGTCTTAGCCCTCCAAAATGACAAATATGAATTGTACTTCAAGTCGGCTTTAAAAGAAGTGAAATTTGAATTTTCAAATTATGAATTTTTTCCTCCAAAATGTAAGGTCGACTCCAAGTCGGCCCAGCCCAAGGGACGCGTCCATTCGGGATCATTTGATCACTATATAAAGGCCATTCGGCCTGCTCCATTGGGCAGAATTCATATTACAAAAAAGATATCTTCTAAGGCTATTTGAAGGAGGAATATGGGGCTCTGGAAGGACGAATCTGAGGAAGGACAAAATCTAAGGCAGACCGAATTCTCTGAGGAAGGCCGAAAATTTTGAGGCACGGCAGACCGAATTTCAAAAGCAAATTGAGGGCAGTTTGACCAGGGTTGACCTGGGTTTGGTTACTGGTCAGTTCGAGTTAATTTGACTGGAAAATTCAGATTGTATTCCTTGTTGAATTGGATAAATCTCTCTAATTAAAGGTTGTTGGGTTTTTCCCCTGGTTTGGGGTTTTCCCAGGATAATTTGTGTCTCTTGTGCTTAGGCTGTCTCTATTGTCATTATTGTTTTACTGTTGAAGATTTTCTTGTATAATTACTTAATGAATGTGGTATAAGATGAATTGGTTTGAGGATCATTGGAAGTAATTATCAGTTAAGGAAATCTTTGAAAAATCAACATGGTATCAGAGCTATGTTTAAAGAGCAGCTTTGGAAAAGTCAAGAAAATTTAAAGCTAGGGCTTGCATTACCCCTCCTCACTTCAAGAGACCAATCTCATAAGAGATCTCAGACCATCCAAATTTTTTTATGTCTACTAGTCAAGGACAAAGAAAGGCGAAGTTCTACTACCAGACACCAAAAATGCCTCAGTCTAACCACAGGTAGGCCGAGAAGGCCTCAGAGGTGGTTGCAGGGGGCCGAGAGGCCTCAGGAAATCTCTTATAGGCCGAAAGGCCTCAGATCAAGGTCGCAGTCAGTAGGAACCTGAGAATCCTCAGGGGGGTGATCAAGAGAAGCCAAAAAAGCCTGGGAAATCAGGCCCAAAATACCTCAGTTCAGAAAAAATTGTTTCTTGTACATGAGGTCTAATAAAACTTGTTTGTAAATTATGGAAGGCATTCTACATTCAGGTCATGGAAAGGAGTCCCTCTTAAGAAAGGATTTCACTGATGTTTCATGGCTGATACGTGTCTTCAATATCTAGACCATTTTAAGTATCACGAGCTCATATCAACTGAAGATTGCTTAGTTCTCCTTGAAGACATGTTCTAGCTACAAGGATTGATAAAAGACACATTAGCAGGCTCCATATGTAGCAGAAAAGAAACGGTGGTCAAAGCTTCGAACTGAAGTCTGTTGTGACGCTGATCATACTTAGAAGCTTAACCAAATTCTAAGTCTAAGGCTCCAAGGTTTCCTAAAGTGTCAAAGTCTTATCAGCCTGAAAGGCATATTCAATTTGTAAGTACTACAATCTCTGTAGCAATTTGTATGGACATACTTTGTTAAGGGCATCTTTGTTACTCCGTGATTTTGAAGGGAAAAGGTTGCCTTGGTCCAATTACTTATATGGCAAAGTTTTAGAAATATGATTGAATCAAGGATACATCTCTGATTGATCCACCAAGGAAGTTCCTCTCTGAACCAGAGGGAGTTAAGGACCCTGGAATGAACATGTGCAAGCAATATTGTCATATATTACTACTATTGAAAAGTATGTTATGTGAAGGGTTTCCTAAGCCAAGAGGATAATTATTGCCATGATAATCCTTTGGAGAGGTTATTTAAACTTTGTTTAAAGGAGAAGCTTGGAAAAATTGTTAAATTTGAAGCAGACCTTTTGAGGTCTCTTGTTGAGGTCAAATGTACTTGGGATACACCTGTTTCAAGTGTCATGAACTGTTTGGGCATTTTGATTTGAACTTACAGGCAAAGATGTTTTGATGTGCCATGACGATCATACACAGGACCTGAGTTCATTTTTGATGACACAGAAATTAAAAAGGGGAATTCACAATGCAAAAGGGGCCAAACTCCTCATCAGTCTTGCAGACCGAAATTTTCTTGAATAATGAGGACAAATTATTATTGTTGTTGCAATGACTTTGAAGAGACCAAGATACTTAAAATGCTGAGTCATTTCCAGAATTGCAGTTTTGAAGAAACAGAGCTACTTAATTTGAAAGGGCTGAGAACAACCGTCTCTATGAACAAGATCTGTGGACAAAATTTGTTATTGATTCTAAAGGAAGTCTGGACCTTGCTCATTGTTGGAACAAGTTCTCATGTATGATGCTAGAGAGGACATTGGAATATCATTCCCTCCTTGAATATTTGTATATTGGTCTAAATATTTGCATCATACTATTCTAGGATAATTTATGCCCTAGAATTTTATGTAGCAATTAATTTACTTCCTCTAGTACAGTCAAATAATTCTATTGATAGTCCATTCATTTATAAAATCGATACTATCTCATTCAATAGCTCCTTAACAATGCAATAACTTTTTGAACATCACATAGTCCAGTTCCACTAACTATCCAAACAATATAGTTCGTGCCAAATAATGTCCAAAATAATAAAGCCAAATAATAATATAGACAAATGTTACAACCCAAAAAAATAAACCAGACTAATTAAAAATGTCAATCATTCTGATCAAAGACTCATTCAACGCATGAACTGGAAATTCAAACCCAAATTCGATTCCTGTAATTGTAATGCTCGAGATGCTCAGAAATTGCATCGCAAACTATTCAGGAATCAATTGGAGCGTGTACTCGTAATTTCCAAGCCCTCAACTCATCACGTTTGAAGCTTCGACCTGTGAAGTAAACACCAAGACTACATAGATGGGGTTGTAGCCTGTTCAAGTTTGCTCATGCTTCAAAGTGTCGAGATTGACTCGAAACCTTCCTTGAGCCACAAACCTACACCATCGAATAGTGTCTGTTATCAAACAATCAACCATAACCTTCAGCACCACAAACCCTTAGGGCGAACTCCAACCCACTGTGGACTTGATCCCTATCTTCGTTGGTCACTTCGGGTAGACGTCATTGTACAAAACTACAGTTTGGACTGACCAGACATCCCTTCAAAATTCCGCTATGATGTGTTTTCAAGACCTACGTATGGAAGATAAGCACAAAGACCCGTGCTATTCACAGATCTTTCCAACGAGCTATTGTGTGGCCTAACAGAGATTGTAAGCAAAGTTGCATCCTTGGGAAGTTGATGTATATACCACTTCGGGGCCCACAAACCTTTTGGCGCTTCATCTTCTAGGGTTCAGGTTTTGGATCTCTAGAGTTCTTTCTTTATATTAAAAAGACATTCTCTCAAACTCTTGTAATAGCATTTTGTGAATGCATGTAACCGCCATCTCTCTCTCTTTAGAGATAGCTAATATCATTCTAGCCAGTTTGTGCTCTACAATAATTTGTTGTTTTATTTATTAAGAAGTTGGGTTTTCCACTATATTACTCTGCTTTCTGCTATATTCCTTTGTGTATGTTTCATTTCCTTTCCCACCTTTCATTTCATTCCTTGTACAATCCAAACCAGCGATATCAGAGCAGTATGCTCCTTGTTGTTTCTCAATGCATGTCCTTGACGAGGCCAAGGTAAAGAGAACTGGGTCTCGAGCCAATTTCACTTGGGATGATTGCTCCCGCCAACCCAAGTGTTGTCCCATGGTGGAAGAAAAGAGTGATGACGGAGCAGGAGATCCTATCAAGTTGTTGCTCAAGGAAGCACTCGCGTGACAGAGGAATGAGATGATGAACAATCCCCCATATCCTTCAACGATTGCCAACAACGGCTGAGGCACCTTGAACAAGCAACAATCTCGAAGGTGCAACACACTTCAAAGTACAAGTTAACTTTGATATCCCCTTATTTCAAGGTCTAATATATGCAAATGCATTGGAGAAATGGGTAAATCTATTAGAGGGCTATTACTCTATCCAAAAAATTTCCAACAAAGAAAAGATCACTTCCACACTCCCAAAAGCCCTTCCAAATGTCAGAGATTGGAGGGGGGGTTATTGGTAGAGACATCGTGAAGAAGAGTCTTTAATATTCAAGGCAAGACCTAATTAGGCAGCTTTTGTTGATGCCTTCAAGGAGGAGTTTTACCTCACACGAAACTATGATGAACAATACACGAGATGGACAACTCTGTGATAGGAGAGAGAACAGACAATGCCAAAGTACACAAATATTTTCCACACTTTGCGCTCAAAGCTAGGTATCGAAGACTCTGAGTAGCACTCGATACTGAAGTATTGTAGTGACCTACATAGGTAGATCCAACCAGAGATGGATTTCGTTGACATGTCCTCACTAGGATCCGCTCATCGATATGCTATCAAAATTGAGTAGAAATTGAAGCAAAGGAATAAGTGAGAGTTCAAGTCTACAAATTTGCCACAATAGAAGCCTGGAAAAGGTAGCGCTAACTCGTAGAAAGAGGAACAAAGCAAGGAGAGCCAACCTTAAGACAACCAACCCAAGTCACAGGCAAAGAAAGGTAATGGGAAGTCAAAGAAAGTCAATTATGAGTTGCATAAACTTGATGAATGTCGCTCAAATCAATCATTTTTGGTTGAGCTTAAAGAAAAAGAAACAGACTCTGGCTCGAATTTTGATTCGAAAGACAATAAAGGAAAACACATCATCTATGCAGAACCCAACGCTACCACCATGACCGCAAAGATCCAACCAAAAGTGTCAAGGGATCCTAAGGACGAGGAGTGCTTCTTCCATTCACACATGTGAGTGAAGGGGACCCCAAAACATTTCATTATTGAAAGTGGGAGTCGAAAGAACCTAAACCCAATCGAGGTCATCAAGAGATTGATGGTGCAGACAATGTTGCTACCCCAACCGTACACCATCGGTTGGTTGTGCCATGGACAACACATTTGTGTCAACCAGTAATGTTGAATATCCTACAACATCAAGCCTTTCAAATATTAGGTACTAAGTCATGTTGCCCCACTCGAAGTTTGTGTTCTTTTAAGTCAACCTTTTATGTGGAAATGTCATGTTGTTTACGAGTCCCATCACTGTAGTGTCATTGTTACTCTAGGTGGTTAGCTCTATAAGGTATCAAAGGAAGTTCCAACTTCAGACTACTACAATTTAATTAATCTCAGGAAAACAATGTTGAAAGGCAACCTCTTGGATTCTAATGTTTCTCTTCATGGTTCAGTCAAACTGTGAAAGGTAAATAATTGCAACACACTTGGCCTCCCTATACAACAAAAGCAGGGGAACAAGAATATGGAGGCATACACAAATGTCTTCACTTCACCTATGGGGGTGCCTCTGCATTACCAGGTAAAACACTCAAATAACTTGAAACCTAGTCCTCTTTTACCTAATGGCCCAATATATAAATGCACTCTCTTTGGTGAATGACGAAATAAAACGTCAAACTCGTGAGCACAACCAAAAAAACCACATTTGACCAAGCTCCTCACCTTGCAAGAGACCAATTGTGTTGGTGTTGAAGAAGGAGGAGACAAAGAGACTCTATATTAAATTATTAATTATAGAACCCTGAACAAAATCATTGTCAAGAACAGATACACGAACCCACGAATTGACGATCCTCTTGATCAGCTTAAGCGTGCCAAGTTATTTAGTAAGACTGATCTAAATTCAAGCTACCACCAGGTTCCATTTGAATAAACTAATGTATGGAAGACATAGTGCAATGTTAAATTTCCATGAAACTCTGCAACTACTTAGATGAATAACTGAAATCTAATTTATTTTCACTAGGACACAGTTTCTTAACGAATTAGAAGCAGTGGAATAAAAACACAGAGATAAAAACACATCACACAAATTGACACACTTGTTTTCTCAAGAAACCCAACAAGGAAAACCCGCTTCCTTGATGTGGTATTTTGTTCATTGTTCTGGAGCAATTGATTCTATTACAAAGCAATTTGTCTCTCCAAGAAAATGTTCTGCTTCACTCACAAATCTTAGCTAATATAGTTGATTTCAGCTTTGCCTTGATCACTACTCGATCTCAGCCCTCTAACTCGCAACCAATCCTCTACTGCCTCCTAGACTTGCTATGTAAACCCTGCTTCCTTGCTCAATTATACCCCTTCTTCTTTGCACACTTGGCAGCCCTATTCCCTTGCAAAAAATCCCTATTTCCTAGTGCACTTCACGTACTATTTCCTAGTGCACTTGTGCCCTGTTTCTTAGCACACTTTCTGCCTCCTATTCTTTAGGAACCCAGCTCGTCTTCTCTGCGCACAATGAACCTCCTAGATTCTAGCGCACTTGTGTTTCCTATTTCTTAGGAAACAATCTCTACGCTCTCCGCAATCAAAGCTCCTCTCGCAAACTCTTGACCTATCTTTTCACACAAACCTTGTGCACAAAACTTATCAATTCTTGTGCCTTTGTCCTCCTCTTTATAGACCCAATTCGAACATGTAAGGAGGCCCAGTTCTATTTTAGAACTTGTGTTTTGATTGACGAGTTAACTGCGAGTGACACTCTTTCTCTCTCCAATCAATACTGGAGTTCTTAACTCGTTCTTCCTTCAATCAAGACCAAAGACTAACTCACTCTAACTAAAATTCTAACTGCCACCTCGTTGTGTAGCCAAACTGATAAAGACTCCACTTAACTAAAGCTAAAACTCTACGCATGCCAACTTGATGATTATTCCAATAAACTGGAAATAACTCATCCTAACTTAAGTCTAACTCATGAGCTCGCACTCATACTGAGAGAGACAAATCAAGGTCATCACTGGCTAAGGCACAAGTGAAAATACATTTACTCTCTACATTTTCAACATTCAAATCTAAAGAAGGCCATTTTGAGTGGTTAGTCATGCCCTTTGGCTTAACTAATGCTATAGCAACAATCACGAGGATGGTGGATGATATCATGCAACTGTTCACAGACTCTTTTGTGGTTGTATATTCGGATGACATCCTCATCTTCAACAAAACCTTCGCAAAACATTTGTAGCACATTCAACAAGTCTTAAGCACCCTACAACAACATAAGTTGTATGCCAATCTAGAGAAATGCTCATTTGGCATGCGAAAAATCCAGTATTTGGTATACATCATGGATGAACATGGGGTGCATGTGGACCCATCCAAATTCCAAGTCTTTCGAGATTAGCCAACCCCAATGGCTCTAATAGAGCTCCACGGCTCCCTGGACCTTGCAAACTTCAAACGAAGGCTCATGATGGGGTTCTATCATATTGCTTGGCCCTTAAGTGAAGTGATCAACAATGGAGCTAAAGCAAAGTTTTTCTAGTCTGAGTCACAAAAAAAAGTATTTGAGGGTTTGAAACACGCCTTTGCTCTACACTAGTCCTCACCTTGTCAAACCTGCAACAGTTATTTGAGATTGAGATAGATGTCTTCGACTATGTTATTAAAGCAATCCTCACTCAACAAAGACATCAGATGGCCTATCATAGTGGAACACTCTCCAACACTGTCTGAAGATACCCCATCTATGACAAAGAAATGTACTCCATTATGTAGGCATGCCAATAGTGGAAGCATTATATTTTGGGGAACGAGACAGTCATCCTTACTAATCATAGGCCTTTACAATTCATCCAGACACTAGGAAAGTTACAGAATGAATGTCACCAGTAATGGTCCCCATACCTACAACAATTCCACTTAAACATCAAGTACAAGAAGGGCAACACCTACCAGGATATGCGGCCAACCACAATTCTTAACTCTAGTGGGCACAAGCCCTCTAGGTAGCCACAATTATACAACCACAACTCTAACTTTGTTGCTACATACCAAATGCTAATTGTAGGCAAACAAGTTCCACACGTCCACCTCCAAGATGCGCTCTTCTACTACCTAGGCCACCTTTGTATTCCTTCAAACAAGCAAGCCAAGCTAATTTGGGAGGCATGTTATAGTCAGGTGGTAGGGCGCTTTGATGTGGAAAAGACAGTAGCAATACTTCAAAAGTATTTCTACTGGCCAAAGCTTCAACAAGACACCCACCGATATATCATATCGTGCACTGCTTATGCCATTGCTAAACTAGCCATCAAGAAGCTTGGGCTATACACTTCTCTACTTACCTCATAAAAGCCCTAGGAGATAGTCTCCATGGATTACATGTCAAGTTTTCCCTCCACCAAGCATAGTAACGATTGAGTGTTTGTGGTTGTCGATGAAAGAGTATCGCAGTCGAAGCCACTATTAAACTCTTCTTTGAACATGTTTGGGTTCATTTTGGGCTACCTCAGACCATTAGTTCATGATAGGGGTAGTAAGTTCCTCATTACTTTCTGATCTAGCATATGGTCTCTCATGGACACCCAATTGACCAAATCAACCGCCTTTCACCCCCAAATAGATGCAAAAATATAAGTGGTCAATAGGATGATTGTGCATACCTTGCACACAACTCCAAAAATCTGTGTACATGGGACGAAAGCCTTCCATATGCCCAACAGAGCTATAACATAGCCCTCCACAACTCTACTGACCACAATCCTTTTCAGGTGTGCTTGGGGTTCCAACCATTGGCCCCAATTATGTAGCCCTACCCGTTGCATCTTCACCAACAAAGTCCTCACATGTTGAGGTTGAGGCGCTTAGAGCAGCCATATTTTGTTGAATGGATCCAGCACCTCTAACCATAGGTTTATGATATCCTACAAAAATCCAATGCCAAGTACAAGTAGCAACATGACTAGCATCAAGTTCCACACAAGTTCCAGATTGGTCATAAGGTGTGGTTGCACTTATAGAAAGAGCACCTTGCAAGACCCCACAAGAAGCTCAAGCCATTCCAATATGGGCCTTTCAAAATCAAAAATGTTATAGGTGGAAATGCTTTTGAATTAAGCATTCCCTGTTTCATTGGCTTGCACCCAGTACTTAATGTGGAGCTATTTCAACAATATTTTGCATCTCTTTGGACACCTTGGAGGCAATTGAGCAATTGGCCCTCACAAAACTCAATCCTAACTACTTTGAACACAATACAATGGATCGAATCATGGACACCAAGATGAAAGATACCTATCAGCGGAACATACAACACTAATGTTGATCCACGTGGATATCGATGGTCACCCAGCTCTTTCACTATCTCAACGATTCTTTACTTTCTTTGCAGTTTTCAATGATTTTTGGATCCCAAACTCCAGGAGTGCCATTATGAGGCCTTAAAAGATGCATTTTGGCAATTCGAGGGGCCAGGCATGGCAACCCCTAGCCCTAGTCAAAAGTTGTAGTCCTCAGATAGTTCTTTCCAACGAGCTATCATGCACCCCAAATGAATATTGTATTTAAAATTTTCCCCACGGAAGTTTATGTACCAATTAACCACCTTAGGGCCCGCAAACCCTTTGGTGTTTCATCTTCTAGGGTCAGGTTTTTGGACCTCTAGGGTTCTTTCTTTATGTCGAAAGGCCATTCTTTCAGCCTCTTGTAATAGATTTTGTGAATAAGCATAACCGCCATCTCTCTCTACTCAAATATAGCTATCACCATTCTAGCTAGTTTGTGTTCTATAGTATTATGTTATTCCATTTATGAATATTAGTAGGGTTTTCACTATATTACTGTAATCTCTACTATACTCCTTTGTGTGTGTTCCATTTACTTTCCTACATTTCATTTGATTCCTTGTACAACCCAGATTAGTGGTATCATAGTAATTTGCTCCTTGTTTCTCATTGCATGTCCCCGACGAGGTCAAGGTACACAGAGTTAGGTCTCGAGCTAGTTTCACTTGGGCACAATCGCTCTCGCAAACCCATGTGACCTCCAATGGTGGAAGAAAATAGAGATGAAAAAGTAGGAGAACCTATCAAATTGATGCTCGAGGAAGCACTAGCATGACAAAGGAATGAGATGATGGACAATTTCGCCTAGATCCTTCGACAACTGCCAACAGCGACCGAGGCACCTTAAACAAGCAGCAATTTTGGAGGTGCAACATCCTTCAAGGTACAAGTTAACTTTGATATCCCCTTATTCAAAGACCAAATAGATGCAAATGCTTTGGAGAAATGGTTAAATTGTTAGAGGGATATTATTGTGTCCAAAGTTTTTCAACAGTGAGAAGATCAACTCTGCGTTATTGTAAGTTATTTCCCATGTCAAAGATTGGTGGGCGGGTTACTAAGAGAGACACATAGAAGATGAGTTTGAGATGTTCACTGCAAAACCAACTTGGACGGCCTTTAGGGAACTATGATGACCAGTACACAAGATGGATACCTCTACGACAGAAGAGATAATAGACAGTGCCAGAGTACACCAATAATTCACATACCTTGCGCTCAAGGTTGGGCATCAAAGACTCCAAGCGACACCTAGTCTTTAAGTATCGCAATGACCTACATAGGTACATCTAAACAGAGATGGATTTCCTAAACATCTCTTCATTGGGAGCCGCTTATTGATATGTAGTGAAAGTTGAGCAGAATTTGAAGCAACATAATAAGTAGGAATTCAAATCTATCGCAACAAAAGCCTGGAAAAGGCGGCCCTAACTCATAGAACAAAGAACAGGGAACAAAGCAAGGAGAGCCAACCTCAAGACAACCAACCCAAGTCAGAGGCAAAGAAGGGTAATGGGAAGTCAAAAAAGGGCATTGTAAAGTGGTGTGAGTTACACAAAAGCCTCTAGCACAACACTAATGAATGTCACTTGAAACAATCATTATTGGTAGAGCTTAAAGAAAAGGAAGTAGATTCTGGCTCTAATTCCAATTTAGAACAAGATAAAGGAAAGTGGATCATCAATGCAAAACACAGTGCCATTGTCACAACCACAAAGATCCAACCAAAAGAATCGAAGAAGCTTGAAGAGGGGGAGCACCTCTTCCATTCACAAATGTGGATGAAGGGTACCCCACTCCATTTCATCATTAACAGCGAGAGAAAAAAGACCCTAATATCAGTCGAGGTCATCAAGAGATTGAAGTTATCAACAATGTCGCACCCCCAACAATACACCATTGGTTGGTTGAGCCATGGATGAGACATCCATGTCAGCCAACAATGTCACTTGTCCTATGGCATCAAGCCCTTCAAAGATGAGGTATTGTGTGATGTTGCCGCACTTGAAGTTTGTGATGTTCTTTTAAGACAACATTATATGTGGAAACATCATGTTGTTTATTACTCACATCCCCATAGTGTCATTGTTACTCTCAAAGGTCAACCCTACAAGATATCAGAAGTAGTCCCAACTACTACAATTTCATTGATCTTATCAAAATAGTGCCAAAACATAATCTCTTAGACTGCAAAATTTGTTCTCCTCATGGTTTGGTCAGAAGGTGAAAGAAAGGCCACTACAACCACCACAACCTCTACACGAAGCCTCTCTACAAATAGAAGCAAGTGGACAAGATTATTGAGACATACAGAGATATCTTCGTTGCACCTGTGGGGTTTGTTGAGAAACCAAGTGTTGGATAGATTAAGGCTTGATTCCTCTACTTGGTAATTACTTAGGAATGTTAGTTGTCTTCCTTTAAATTTATGTTCTCTTCATCAAGCAATTATACATAACTTCAAAGCATAAAGATCACAAAGAGACAAAGGACACCAGAAATTAGGCTCCAAGCCAGGGGGAAAACCCAAAGACTCCTCTTATAGAATCAGATCAAAATGAGATTCTCAAGGCTCAAGACTAACACTGCCAAGTCAACCCTCCTCCAAGTCTCCTCCAATCAAGTCAAAGTCAACAAAACTCAATGTTGGTCAAATCTTCAAAAATCTGGTCAAATTGTAAAAACTTCGGACCTGTAATTTTCACAAAGTTGCCCCAAAAACTTTGCATGTGTGAGCAAAAACAAGCTAGAAACACCCAAATTTCTCTCTCCTTTGACTTCGCTCCTGTTTCTTCTTATCTTTGACATAGCAATCAATGTGATGAGATGAGTGATGAATGAGGTCGAGTTGACTTGTATTTATACATGTTCAGGAGGGTTGAATAGTTGCCTCTTAAGGACAACTTGTCCAAGCAGGGCCGAATTGGTCTTGTGTTGACTTTTTGACTCAAAATAAAATCTTTTTCTTTTCTTTTACAAAAAGTCCAAATGCGGCTTGACTCAAATACATTTCTTTTAACTCTTTGTAAATTATTTTTGACTCAATTTACTCTATAAGGCTATGAGCATGAAGAACATGCTTTAACCAAAAATAATAATAATAATAATAAATATAATCAATAATAAAATATGCACTTTGTTACATTATGAAGACCGACACTAGTTACATTTTTCAACACTCCCTCTTAACTAGGGAGGTATTCATAATGACACAACAGAATATTCTCAAGTTGAAATATTCATATAAGAAAGGATCTAAATTGATAAGCATCAATGATGATTTGCATCATCGTAGCAAGCATTGTCAAAATAGCAAGGCCTTGACTAACAATCTCTATCTTTCCATTAAATCAGAGCACAATGCTTGAAGGCATAAATTTGGACACCACCGCCTCTCAAGCACATACCCCACCCGAATGTTCACCCGGTATGTCATCACATGACTATTTCCTATTCCATTGTCACAATATTTGACACCAGGAAATATCTGTCCTCGGGACTATTCTTATCTTGAATTAATGTACTTGACTTACGGCATTCGTCCTAGTCAAAGCACAAATCCTCAAAGAATATCGGTCCCAGATGCTTATCCAATCCACCATTCTCCTTACCAATGCCTTTACTAGGTTTACAGTTGTTAGTTTTGGACATAGTACATGACACATGGGGAATATGGTGTCCACCCTCACTCCCTCTCAACCAGGGAGGAGATATCGACAAGCCCAAGCTTGTCTCGCAAATACCCAAGCTTCCTATTAGGAAGAGACTTCATCAATATATTTATTATGTGTTCGTCCATGGAGATGTATTGTAGCTTCACGACCCCATCCGACACCAAGCTTTGAATGCAATGATATTTGATATTAATGTGCTTCATCCTTACATGGAAAATTATGTCCTTTGTCAGTTTTATGCAATTTTGGTTATCACAACATATGATGGTAGAGTCCAAAGGTCCTTCAAACAGATCTGCAAGCAACTTACGGAGCCAAACTACTTCTCGACTAACTTCATTGGCTGCTATGTATTCAACTTCAGCAATACTTAATGCAATTGAGTCTTGTTTCATGCTCATCCATGAAACCATAGCAAATCCCAAACAAAACAAGCACCTATAGTACTTTTTTCCATCTACATCACTCCCTGCCCAATATGAATCTGTGTAGCCCAATAACTAAATCTCAGTTCCTGCAATGTATCTCAAGCAGTGATGTATGGTTCCACGAAGATATCTTAAGATGTGTTTAGTTGTTATCGAATGATCATGTTTAGTCTCTATCTGAAATTGGCTAAGAGTGTTCACCGCAAAACATATACCTGGTCAGGAATTCACGAGATACATCAAAGAACCAATCAATTGTCGGTAAGATGTTGGATCAACAAAACTTTAGCTTCTTCAAATTGGTGATCATTGGAGTTGTCATAGGTTTACTATCCATCATCCCAAATTTCTGTAGAATCTTGATTACATATTTTCCTTGACCAAGATCGATCTCACCAAGTTTCTGCCATACTTTGAATCCCAAACAATAGTGCATTAGTCCAAGATCTTTCATATCAAATTCAGTTGCTAGTTCCTTCTTACATTGACAAATACAATGCCCCACACCTGTTATCAATAAGTCATCCACATCAATTAATATGATCACAGGCTCATTTTTTACCACCTTGATGTAGAGATTTGGATCTGCAGTACTTTTGACGAAACTAAGTCTTAATAGATAAGCATCATTCTGGCATGCCATGCTCTAG
This sequence comes from Pinus taeda, assembly GCA_000404065.3. NCBI lineage: Eukaryota > Viridiplantae > Streptophyta > Pinopsida > Pinales > Pinaceae > Pinus > Pinus taeda. The sequence continues at coordinate 134,972 of APFE030362435.1, read as the reverse complement.
GGGCTTGTTTTAAGCCATATATAGCTTTCTTTAACCTGCAAACATGAATTTATATTTCATGCACCTCAAATCCTTGAGGCTACTCAATGTAGACTCCTTCATCAATTGTGCCATTCAGAAAAGTTGACTTTACGTCCATTTGATGTATGTTCCATCCCATAGTAGTTGCAATAGATATGAGAGATCTAACTGTAGTGTACCTATCTATTGGAGCAAAAGTTTCTTCGTAAACAATTCCTTCTTGTTGACAGAATCCCTTAGCCATGAATCTTGCCTTATATTTATCAATACTACCATCAGTTGCATGCTTGATTTTATACTGTCAAGCCATGAGGTAACTCCTCAAAGCTAATTATGTCCTTGCATTAAGATTAATCATAAATATATACATGGAGGGAGAGACTCTTGGGTTTCATCTCCCAGTGTTTCTTCATCTTCTAATTCTCCTTATTTTATATTTACAATATTTACATGTATTTACCTAATCCCAGAGATTAAGTGTCAACATTCCCCCCCTTAATCTGAAGGGATGTTGGTGAGTCCAAGCATCATTCTGAATCTTTCAAACTTTTCTCTCCCAGCGCTTTGGTGAAGATGTCTGCAATATGCTCATTTTTGGAACGATGGCGTAGGTGGATTGTCTTGGCCTCAACATGATGTCGAATCACATGGTATTTTATATTGATGTACTTCGTTCGATCATGGAACTTTGGGTTCTTGGCCAACTTTATTGCAGAAGTGTTGTCAATCATGAGAGGAGTTGAATGCACTTGTTTCTCTTGCAAATCTTCCAGATGAGCCACACAATTTCCTTTGTTACTTTAGCTACTACCACATATTCTGCCTTAGTTATGGAATCCATTAGAACTGATTGTTTGCATGACCTTCCAGGAGACATCTCCTGATCCAAGACTCATAACATAACCTGAAGTAGATACCCCAGTTTCTTTATCTCCATCGAAGTCTAAATCAGAGTATCCAATCAAGCTTAAGTCGCCCACCTGTGTATACTTAAGTCCAAAGTCTTGAGTTCCTTTCAAGTACTATAGAACTTTTTTTGTAGCCAACCAATGTCCCTCACAAGGCTTTTGAATAAACCTGGAGAGGATTCCAACAGCAAATGAAATGTCTGGGATGGTAGTATTCAAGTAGCTGAGACTTCCTACAAGCTGTCTATACTTTGTTGCATCCTCAAATTCTTTTCCTTTAGTGGATGTGAGCTTTAAATTATATTCCATTGGAGTGGTTAAAGGATTGCACTTAGTCATGCCAACCCTGTTCAACAAATCTCCAATGTACTTCTTCTGAGAGAGGAATATAAACTTCGGATGTTGAGCTACTTCAATACTAAGATAGTAGTGCACATAGCACAAGTTTGTCATTTCAAAACCTCTCCTCAATTCCTTTTTTATGGATGCAATATAGCTCTCATTGTTCCCTGTCATCAAAAGATCATCTACATACACCACAAGATATACAACTATTTTGCCAACTTTCTTGACAAACAAAGTTGCATCATCAAGATCATAATATTTGAAGTTGAGTTTTAGAAGATGCTCAGTTAACTTCTCATACCAGGCTCGCAGAGCTTACTTGAGGCCATACAATGATTTTACAAACTTGCATACTTTATGTCCTTGACCCTTCACAACAAATCCTTCTAGTTGAGACATAAAAATATTCTCTTTCAAATCTCCATTCAAGAAAGTGGTTTTTACATCCATTTGATGGACTTTCCAACCCAGTGTTACTTGGGAGCAGGAGTGAAAGCGGGGAGCGGGAGCGACATTTTCAGAAGCTCCTGGTTTGGGAGCAAATCCCAGAGCGATTTTTTTAAAATATATATATATATTTTATATTTTTTAATTTTTGATACATATATGTCAACAAAAACATGTAGAATGATGAATTAGATATAAAAAAACATAAACCAAAAAAAAAAAACATAGATTGATCATTGAACCATATCACATCAATCATCTAGAAGTTATAATCTTCATCTACAATGTCCACAAGTTAGTAACATACATATTACGACTGCAACATATTGATTCTCGTGAATCATGATTCATCAAATTCAATCTTAAAGTTTCAACTTCAAGCTTTCAAAATTGAAAATTCAATATATAACATTTATCATCATTGATCACCAAAGTTGTACTTGTAAGCTAAGTTTAACCATTACAAGAAATAATATCTTAGATATTTCTAAGTTCTAACTTCTAACTGTTAACATGAAATGAAATGTTATAAAATGAATTATGAATAATAAAATGAAATGAAACAACTTTAGTCTTTCACGAAGCATCATATTCATAATTCATAATCATTACCAATGAGTTATAATTTCCATCTTCAAACTTCAAACTTTCATTGTCACAATCATATATTGTTTACAAAAAATATCATTATGATATGAAAGAGTCAAGAGTCAAGAGTCAAGGACTCAAGACTCAACAGTTATGAAAACTAATAGAAACTAGAAAATACAAGTAAACTGTAAATCTACACGTGGCCCTTGCCATGAGAGTCTCTTGTATGAGCAAGTCGTGGTGGTCTTCTAGGAGTCTCCTGCACAGACCGACGACCAGAACTAGAAGGCACATGCCCTCCACGTGAGGGTGTAGATGTAGGTGGCGACAGCAAAGGAACAAGACTCGGAACTCGAGCACTGCTACTAAATGGTGGAGGTGGCATGGCTGCTGCAGCTACTTCATCTTCATCCCTTATAAGTTCCTCTTCCACTTCTTCAAGATGTATAGTGCCATCCTCCAAATTGTCATCCTCTGGGTGGTTGTCCCAAATTTTATATGTGGGATCCTCATAAGCCCGATCACAGTAATGACTCAACAACCTCAAGTTGTAGTGCATATAAACCAAGCTTTCTGCCCAGTTTTCATTGAGTCTGTTTCTTTTCACATTATGTATGAAGTTGTAGGTGCTCCAACACCTCTTTGCAGAAAAAGTATTTACAACCTATGATAGAACTTTTTTTGCCAATTTTGGCAAAAGTCCCTGGGGTCATATGTTTCCCACCATGTGAGAGAATCAAATTTGTCTCTGTCTTCCATTACATGGAAGGTACCAAACAAACCAGTGCCACTGAAGTATCTGCCTATTTCAAGGCGCACAGTTGCACATTCCTCCCTATCAGGAACCAACTTTTCTAATGCATCCAAATATCCTCTAGTTACCTCTGCATCTAAATGGGGTTTGGTCCTAATCCCACCCCCCAGTGCAGATTGGCCCAACCAAGATGTAGAATAGTATTTTGGCATAAGGATATACGCCAAGCAATGTAGTGGAATATTAAGTTTATTCCAGCGTACACACACACAATCGTGAATTAGTTTGTACAAGTCGGGATCTTTGTTATGAACAATATCTTTTATTTGCCCCAACATGGTATCTATCTACTCATACACCTCGCCAATCACTGGTTTATCTGTATCTGCAAACCGAATCATGTGATAAATGGGCTTGGTGAAATCCAATACTTGCCTCACACTTGACCAAAACATACCATCAAGAGCGGCCTCCTCCACCAGTTCAAAACCTCGCCTGTCCACTGCATTTGTAGCCCTTTCCTTTAATACCCGCCAGTGTGGACTTGATACCATGCTAGCCAAGGACTCTCTTACCTTCAAAAGGTGCCTGAAGGTGAGGTAATAGCTATCAAATCTAGTCTTCGCAATCTTCAACAACTCCAATCTTGAGTGACTGCGAAAAAGGCCATGGGTATTGCTATGATTTGTAATAAATTTTATCATTTGTTTGCCTTTCTTGTACAAATCACCAATCCATTTGTATTGTTCATTTTTGTTCTTAACAACATCATGCATCAAAAGGTTCAATGTGTGAACCAAACACCCAGACCAAAATATGTTGGGGTATTTATCCTCAATAATTGCTCCCGCTGCCTTACAATTAGAAGCATTATCAGTGATGACTTGGATGACATTGTATAGCCCAATACGGTCAATTGTTTCAAGTAATGCTTCTGCAATGTTAATGGCGGTCTTGAACTTGTCTGAGTAATCATATGCATTTAGAAAGATGGCACCACTAACAGACACAGCAAGAACACTTATCAATGGCTTGCCTTTTACATTTTTCCATCCATCAGATACAACGAACACCCCATGGTCAGTCCAAGAACTTGTCATTCTATTCAAAGAATGTGATATTTTTGTTTTTTCATGATCAAGTCCAACGGTTCTTGCCTTGTCATACCCAGGGCTCTTGTATCCTTTAGGGCATTCATTTATGGCAGAAACCATTTCGTGCCAATAAGGTGAGCGAAGAACATTGAATGGTATCCCACATGCATAGAGAACCATGTAAACTTTTGAATCCACATCATTCCTACACCCCTCATCAAGGAAATCTGATATGGTTCTACGCCTTAAAGTTGGGGACCCTATGCCTCCATATCCACTGCCTTGGGAGGATGCTGAAGTAGTTCTTTGTGCTTGTGATTGTGAGCTTGGTTCAAAGAAACCCCTTGATTTTTTAGATTTGTATTGGGCTTCCTCCTCTTCCCTTATGCATTTGGCTCTATCTGCTGCTGGCACAAGTTTTGATTCCTATTTGTTTATCTCCATCCCATAGCCTTTTCCCACAGAGGTGTTTTCTAGCACGGGTGTATGAACCTGTGTAATTATTGTTGCAATGGGGACAATGAAATTGAGTGGTTCCACCCCCTTTCCCTGCTTCGGGCCTGTTAACATATTTCCACAATGGGGTTTCGTCTTGTTTAGTTTTTTTAGAGTCATGTTCACCCTCCTCCAGCTCTTCCTCATCGGGGTTTTCATCAAATCTACTTTCTCCAGCTTCTTCATCCCCCTCTTCATTTTGGCCCCTCCATTTCCTACTCTCTAGCACCATAATAACCAGAAAAGGGACCAAGAAGAGGAAAATGCCAAGAAATATAACCAGGGCCATGATGTTTGATATTTGTAGGTTTTTGAATCTGCAAAATTTAATGGGAATACGAATGAGAAAATAAATTTAATTTATTTAGATTAATTAATTTAATTTATTTAGATTCATGATTTATTTACTAAATAAGTTATATATTTACTAAATTACTAACTAAACTAAACTAAATTACTAAGTAACTAAAGTTTAAACTACTGAATTACTAAGTTACTTACCTCCTTGCAGGCTTGCTCCTTGCTCCTGGGCGCTCACTCCTCGCTTCTCCTCGCTCCTTTGCTCAATCTCCTTGGCTCTCCTCAACTCATTCAAGTCACAATGAAATATTTTTTGCCCCCCAAGCCCTTCTAAAACAATTTTTTTTTTAAATTAATTTTTTTTGGCGTCCGCGGATTTTTTCGCACAATTCTCTCCCAGCGTCGCATGCGTCGCTCCCAGAGCGAAAATCAAAAGATCGGGAGCGATCGCTCCCGAGCTTTAATTTTCGCTTCGAGAGCGATGGGAGCGACGCTCCCGAGCTTTAATTTTCGCTCCGAGAGCGATGGGAGCGACGCTCCCGAAATTGATCCCGATTTTGGCAGGGAGCGGAAATTTTTTTATCAGGAGCGCGCTCCCGACCCGCTCCCTAACCGCTCCCGCCCAGAGCGTGGATTGGGAGCGGGTTCGAAAGGGGGGGGCGCTCCCCTGCAACTCTGTTCCAACCATTCTGTGCTGCCAAGGCAAAGAGTGTCTGGATGGTAGTTCATTTTGTTGTGGGGGAAAATGTCTCCTCATAATTGACCCCTTCCTTCTATGCAAAACCTTTTGCCACAAGCATGGCTTTGTGCTTATCAAGTGAGCCATCAGCTTTATACTTTTCTTGTAGACCCACTTGCAGCCTATTGGCTTGGTTCCCAATGGAGGATCAACCAGCTTCCAGGTGCCATTCTTTATCAAGGCATCATACTCTTTCTGAATCGCTTTTTTCCATTCATCATGAGAAGAGGATACTTTGAAGGAAGTTGGTTCAAAATTTGTAGACAAATTCAGTTCTAAATCATAAGAAACATACATATCAACAAGTGTATCAGAATCATCTACATCGCCTCCATTTTGTCTGGTTGAGCTTCTTGTTCCTGTCTTTCCAACCTCATCAGGATGAAAACTTTCAAGTGTATTTGTAAGCCATTTAGGAGGACCTTTCTGAGATGGCCCAAGCTGCTCAGTTGACTGAGATGAGGCTAAATCAAGATTTAGTCTCCCAATTTTGTCAATCACGTCACTCAAAGTGTCATCAGTGGCTGGAGCTTCATGCGGGGGAAAGAGTGTTTCATAAGAAGATTCCACAGATTGATCCAGTATAGGAATCCCCCTTTCAAGATGTGGAATCTCATTATCAAACTCTTGAAAAGATTTTACATGTCTGAACCTGTCAAAGTGATCAAGTTGTCGCTCAACAACATTGTTAGCCTTAGAAGATTCAAGAAAGATCACATCTCTAGATACTATAAACTTCTTATTGACTTTATCATAGAGACGGTATGTTTTGGAGGTATTTGAATACCCCAAGAAGATACACTTGTGACTCCTTGCACCGAGATTGTTTCTTTGTTCCTTAGGTATCAAGGCATAACATGTGGAACCAAAAATGCTAAGATGCCTCACCGAAGGAATGTGGCCATACCACATTTCATAGGGTCTCTTATTTTTTATAGCATGAGATGGACAATTATTTTTTATATACACAACACATAGAACTGCATCAACCCAAAACATCAGTTTATGATTCTTGAAAAACATCATGGAACGTACCATATTTAAGATTGTCCTATTCATTCTTTCAGCTACTCCGTTCTGTTGGGGATTATAAGGCACAGTTGTTTGATGTTTCATCCCATGCTGACGAAGATAGTTTTCAAATTCATTTGAAGTGTATTCTTTTCCATTATCAGTGCGAATAGAGCCAATATGAGATTGTGCATCATTTTCAATCCATGCATGAAAGTTCTTGAATGTTTGAAAAGCGTTAAATTTGTTCTTCAATAAATAAGCCCAACACATTCTAGAGTAGTCATCAATAACCATTTGCAGAAGGAACAGGCATTGGGCCACATAAATCTGAATGAATGAGTTCAAGTTTTTTATGTGCTCTGGAATGAGAATCATGAAAATATTGTTTGTTGTGCTTTCCTAGAATACAAGCATCACATTGCTTAAGTTTCCTAGTAATTGTAAGCAAACCAGTAACACCATTTTTCTTCAACAAAAGAAGGTTGTCATAGTTCAAGTGTCCAAATCTAGCATGCCATAAAAGACTTGATGGAAATGTACCTTCATCATAGTGAGAATTGTATGAAAAGTTTTGTGCACGAGCAGAGGTACCTTGCAGCTTCAAAAGTCTTTCTTCTTCTATCCTTGTCATGACAAGTGAGTGATCTGATGTTTTTCTAACCTCGACCTTCCCATCAAATATACGAATGGAGTGTCCTTGCTAGCGGATGTAGACCAAAGAGAACAAGTTTCTCCTCAGCTTTGGGAGATATAAATCATCACATAAAAGAAACTCTGGAAGACCAGGCAGTTTGAGCTTGATGGTGCCAAGCCCTGATGGATTGAGTTTTGACTTACCAGCAAAATACACTGCTCCATCTACATTGTCAGTGAATTCTTCAAAAAAATCTCTCCTGAAAGTCATGTAGCAAGTTGCTCCTGAATCAAGCAACCAACCATCTTTCCATGAAGCAAGTGAAGCATTGAATAAGTCTTCAGTTACTACAATGTTGCGATGAGCCACAACATAATGAACGGATTTAGGTGCTTTACCTGTCCCTTTGTCATTGGTTTTACCTTTCCCTTCATTTCTTTCCTTCTTAATTCTATCCCAAGGAAATTTACATGTGGACGCATCATGTCCATCTCTATTGCAACGTATGCAATGAAGATCAAACTTTTCTCCTTGGAATTATCTACCCCGCCTCTAAAATTCCTCCTTCCTCTTCCTCTTCGACCACCTCTTCCTCTAGAAGAATCTTGTGCATGATTACTCTCCTTTTGTGCAAGGCATAGAACTTCTTCAATAGACTGAGGAGTTGTCTTCTTCCTAGAAGCCTTCTCTCTCTCAGCAAACTTCTTTTGAAGGGAGTCAAAGGTAATCTCCTTAAGGTTTCCACTTGCTTGCAATGACTCAAGATAATGTGAATAGGTGGGATATAGTGCCTTGACATAAGCTATGAGAGGAGTATCTATCTCAACACCAGTGGCTTTTATATCATGCATAATGGATCTTACTTATAATGCCAAGGCAAGAGGGTCATCATTTTTCAACTCAAGACTGAACAACTTAATCATCAATTGAACAACTTCAAGTTTAGAGCATGAGTCATACAATTCCTTCAATTTCGTTAAAGCTTCAAAGGCATTTGTAAATGGCGAAATATGGCGACTCACCTCTTCATTTACTGATGTTGCAATCAAGGCATAGGCTTTGTTGTTCTTGTTTTCCCAAATGGCAAGCTCCTTATCTGAAGTGGGCTTTGCAGGTGCATTGTCTCCTTCTCCTTCACAAATCCCTTTCCACAACTCATTGAAAATGAGGGTGTGTTTTATCTTCCGAGACCACTCAAGATAATTCTCAAAATAGGAATTGGTGAATGCATCATAAAAAAACTGATTTGGCCTCAAAAAATCTCAATGGTTGCGCAAAATAATTGATGTATTTGTAATAAAATTCGGTGTCTTTGTCTCCAAAACACCATCACCTATATTATCCATATACAATATGGCCCTTAAAAAACTCAACACATAAAGGAGCATACAGTCTTCAAAGGTCAAGTATCATATATCCACCATCCAACATATAACAATGTACATTCACACTATATACCAACCAATACATTCACCATACAACAATTTCACACCTCTGTTATTCAATATATCGACCTACCAAAGAGAAGATTTAGAAGCAATCAGTGAACATACCATTCAGTTTAAAGAGAAGATTTATTGACCAGCCTTTAAAAATATGGCATCTCAGTTCTCCACGCAACGCAGACCTCCAGGAACAATGCTTGCACTAGCATTGTAAATCCATAAATCGATAGTCCAGTTTATGCGATTAACACGATGATGGCAACTAGAGGAGGGGGTCCGTTGAATGAGAACGTGAATCAATGCGAGCCTGCCCTTCTCTTCTACTCAGGGTAGTGCAAAACCGACCTTTGACTTACAGGCATTGGCTTCGTTATCAAAGACATTGGCTTCAGCACTTGCCTCGGCTGCTTCACCATATCCAACGAGATCACCCATTACAGAGCGCTTATTGCAGGCCTTCAACATGCTTTATGGCACCGCATCAACGACATCAATGCTAAAGGACATTGTTTGATTATTTCTAAGCAAGTGAATAACGATATAATTTGTCGGGAAAAGAACCCGCTGAAGGGGTACAGGGACAGAGTGTGAGAACTCCAAGAAAACTTTGGGAACTTTAGCTTACAACACATTGACCGAAACGAAAATCAAATCGCCCGTGATCTTGCACACAGAGGCTTTAGCGACACGAGTGTAGATCAGAGTATTGAAAGCCATAAAGAAATTTTGGACATCTATCACGATCCGGAGTCTACAATGAGATACATTCTAGAGCACAAACGTGATGGTTGGCGGAAAATGCAATTACATCATAGACATAATTCGACAGAAGACCGAATTTTATGGGGTTGTTGAGGATCTCCGTCGTGAGATAAAGCAAAGGAAGGAGAGATATGGTAAGCAGAGAGCGGGAGAGTGGAGAGATTTTGAACTACATAGGTGTCACTCCAAAGGTGTTAGTTCTGCAAAATATGTAGAGCAGAGGCATGAAGGAGTTACAAGGGCAGAAAGGAAGCCAAAAAAGGGGGCTAGCTCTGATACCATGTCAAGCTAGGAGGTAACTCCTCAAAGCGAATTGTGTCCTTGCATTGAGCCTAATGGTTAAGAGCATGTGTTTCCTCCTAAGAGGTCATAGATTCAAAACCAAAGGCGGATAGAGTATGTATGCCTTCGTAGACTTAGCAGTCAAATCGTTGCGCGGAGCTGGGTCCCTTGTCCCACAAACAAGGGGGTCTCATACACCAATGTGGTGTCTGGCTTGCCCGTGACCTTAAAATTAGATAATAATAATAATAACAATTAAAATTGATCATAGATATATACATGGAGGGAGAGACTCTTGGGTTTCATCTCCCAATATCTCTTCATCTTCTAATTCTCCTTAATTTCTATTTACAATATTTACATGGATTTACCTAATCCCAAAGATTAGGTGTCAACATATACACCCATTTGGAAGTCACAATTGATTTTACCTTTGGTCTAGGAACAATTTCCCAAACATCATTCTACATTATTGATCAGTATTCTTCTAACATTGCATTCTTCCATACTTGATGTTCAGCTGCATTTTCATACGATGTAGGTTCTACTTCAATGAGTTTTGTCATGTATGTTGCATAACCTAAATATCTCTTGTGTTTCTTGCTTTCTCTGATTGTTCCTTTTTTTGTTGTATGTCCTTCAGCTTCCTGTAGAGTTAATCTTAATGAAGCTGGTCTTTTTCGAGTTTTTGCAATGATGAGAGGTTGTACAAGTTTGCTTGGTCCTTCTGGTTCTTCATGATGATTAAATGTAGGTTCTGGAGGATTGTCTTACTCTAGAATTTCTTCATTGGGAAAGATAAGTCCTTCTTCATCAAAGTCAATGGGGATGTCCTTGGGCTTCTTGTATGCAGTGCTTTCATCAAAAGTAACATCTTTGCTCACTTCAATACGACAATCTCCCTTGATGTAGATTATACATTCTTTGGATGAGGTACTATAACAACAAAGATTCCTTTCAAACCAGCAAGGTCTAATTTCTTCCTTTTGTCCCCGGGAATATGAATATATACAGGGTATCCAAAAATTTTGAGGTCATCAACATTCAGCTTCTTTCCTGTGAATGCTTTTTCCATGGTCCTGTTGTCAAGAATTCTATGAAGACTTCTATTTTGGATGTAAATTGTTGTCATAGAGGCTTCACCCCATAAGAATTTGGGAAGGTCTTGGTCATGTAGCATAGCTCTTACATATTCTTCAATAGATCGATTCTTCCTTTTGGCTACACCATTCTGTTGGGAATTGTAAGCAACTATTAGCTCCCTCTTAATCCCAGCTTCTTTGCAAAAGGTCAGAAGTTTTTAAATGTAGATTCCCCTCCATTATCTGAGCTCAGAGTCTTGATTTTCTTTTCTGTCATATTCTCACCTCTGCCTTGAATTCTTGGAACTTTTCAAATACTTCATCTTTAGACTTCAGGAAATATATCCAAGTCTTTCTGGAATGATAATCAATAAATGTTACATAGTATTGATGACCACCAAGTGATTTTTCTAACATGGGTCCACAAACATCAAAATGGATGAGGTGAAAGATTTCCTTGGACCTTGTGTCACTGCTAGGGAATGGTTTCTTCACATTTTTACCAAGGGCACACCCCTTACAAACTCCTTCATGCTCTTCAATTGGGGTCTACCAATAACCATTTGATTCAAGGATGGAGATATGTTGTAATGGAAATGACCATACCTTCTATGCCACAACTCATTGATGTCTAAATGTACTAAAGCTTGAGGAGGAGGAGTTAGGAATCTGTACAACCTCCCCTCGCGAATCCCAATTGTCCTTGCATTTTTTATACTAGATCCCTTTCCCCAAATAATTACTTTACCATCAACAAATGCTACCCTGTCTCCTTTATCTTCTAAACAAGAAACAAAAAGAAAATTCTTTTTCAAGACATGGAACATAGAGGATCTTGTTAAGATGAATGTTCCCACTGGATTCCAACACTATGGATATAGATCCAATCCAGTTGTTCGAGTAGTTATTTTTGTCTCCAAGTTCGTCTTTGTGAAAAGAGCTTTCTTTATATAGGGTATTGAGATGTCCACATTCACCTATCATATGCATTGAGGCTCCACTATTGATTACCCACATGCTTTCACCTTCAAATGAGCCTATAACTATTGAATATAGACTTCCATCCTTGAATTCCTTAGATAGATTAGAGATTAATCTGGTGATGTATCCTTTGATGGATTCAAAGAGACTCCTAAGAGCCTTGAAACCTTCCTTCGTGGGAATGTACTATAACAAAGTAATCCGCCTCAATACACAATCTCTAAGATGATGATATCGGATATCAATATACTTGGACCGATCATGAAAAACTGGATTTTCAGAGAGTTTGATACAACTCTGATTATCGCAGTAAATCATAGTTGGATCCATCTACTGACCAAACAAACCAACCAGGATCTTCCTCATCCAGATGGCCTCACATGTTGCATGTCTCGCATCCATGTACTCTGCCTCTGTCGAACTGAGTGCAACCGATCCCTGTTTCCTGTTGTACCAAGAAACTTTCGTTGAACCAATACCAAAGATCCCTGACTCCCTGCCCAATCTGCATCGGTGAAGCCTTAAAGCTTCACTTCCTCTGTCCATTTGTACCATAATCCATCCTAAGAAGTGCCCCTAAGGTATCTCAACACATGCTTTGTTGCCTTCCAATACAGCTTGGTAGGCCTAACCATCGCTTGACTAAGTTGGTTAACTGCACAGCACATATCCGATCATGTTTTCACCAAGTACATGAGTGAACCCACAAGCTGCCTGTAAACAGTGGCTTCCACTACTTCCCTTGAAGTAGCATCCTCCTTCCTCCAGTTACCTGCTAAAGGAGTCTCCATGGGTTTGTTGCTCTTCATGCAGAATTTCTTGAGTATCTCGTTGGCATACTTGCCCTGAGATACAAACAACTCCCCATCTCCCTACCATACCTCCATGCCAAGAAAGTAATGCATGAGCCCCATGTCCTTCATCTCAAACTCTCTTGCAAGGTCGTCCTTGCAAGACTTGATCAGTTGATCATCACCTGTCAATATGAGACCATCAACATAAAATACAATGATCAACAGTTTACCTTCCACCACTATGTGGTACAGGTTCGCATCTACTTCACTCTTCATGAATCCCAACCCGGTGAAGTAGCTATCTATCCTGTTGTACCAAGCACGGGGTGCTTGCTACAGCCCATACAACGCTCTCTTGAGCCGGCACAAATTTGACTCATAGTCAAAGGTCTCAAAACCTTCAGGTTGCTCTATGTACACATCTTCCTCAATCATGCCATCAAGGAAGGTTGTCTTCACATCCATCTGATGTATCTTCCAACACGTCTGTGTTGATAATGCCAATATAGATCTGATTGACGAGTACCTTGCAACAGGAGCAAAGGTCTCATCATAGTCAATCCCCTCTACCTGTGAAAAGCCACGAGCCACAAATCTAGCCTTATACTTCTCCACACTACCATCTGCAGCGTGCTTTACCTTGTAAAGCCAACGGGAGCTCACCACTGACTTGTCCTCCGGTCTCAGGACCACATCCCAAACATTGTTACGAACTATGGAGTCATACTCCTCCACCATGGCATCAACCCAAATCGACTATTGCATTGCTTCCTTAAAGGAATACGGCTTTGTCACAACACATTCGCCCATAAGAGCCATGTATCCAATGTACCTCTCAGGTGACCTCCTCTGCCTATGCTAAGAAGTAGGTGCTCCCACATTCTCCCGTGCATCATCCAACAATTTGTCAGCCTCTCTGGTGTGCTTTCTTCCCTCTCTAGAAGACTCTGCCTGAGTGGATGTCTCCACTCCCGAATCCTCTGCATGTGGCTGCTCCACATCAATCTTCACCCGAATCCCTATCTTCTTTACTTGACCCGTGGTTATGTATCGAAGGAACATCTTTCCTTTCGAGAAGATCACATCATAGCCTCTATCCTCAAGCATGGCAACGGATACCAACTTCTTCTTCAGCCCGAGCACATACATAACATTCTTCAAGGTGAGTGGAGCCCCATGCTCCCTCTGAAAAGTAATCGTGCCCAATCCAGTAACATTATACTTCTCATCGTCACCCATCTCGATATGCATCTGGAGATCTTTCTCCTCCAGGCCACTAAATAACTCTTTGTCCCCAATCATGTGGAATGAAACTCCACTATCTAAGTACCATACACTTCCCATCATTGATGACACCATGCATGCAATGAGGGAAAAGTCCAATTTGAATTGAGAGGCCAAAGCCTCACTCATCACTCCTCCTGAGGACTTCTTCTTGGACTTCTTGAGTGGACAATTTGTAGTAAAATGGCCTAGCTCATGACAATGAAAGCACTTAACTTTCGTCATGTCTTTCTTCTTACCTCCATGATAAGGATCCGATTTGGAATGGGAAGCTTTCCCTTTCCCCTTCTTCGCCTTAATTGTTAAGGCACAGTTCTCTTCATCATCAGTCTTTGATGAAGGGCCATCCCTGGTGTTCCACCTAATCTCCTCCTGCATCAAATCCAACCACAGTCGTTCCCAATCTGACAACTTCTCCCGACCATTGACAAAGTCTTGATAACTATACCAACTCTTTGGGAGTCCTAAAAGAGCAAGACTCACCATATCATCATTGACAGCCGTCATTCCAACACTTCCAAGTTCATCATGACACTAAGTGAACTTGGTCAAGTATTTTGGAATCATCTCGCCTTTCTCCATTTTGATTTTTCGAAGTTTGTCCTAAAGTGCCAATTTCCTTTGGTCATTGTTGTTTTGATACAAGTCTGTTAATGTTTTCCGCATAACATACGGAGTTTCCTTGCCATGGAGACTCCAGACAATGTGGTCTTGAACTCCCTCAAGGATTATCCGCCTCGCCTTCGCCACACACTTCTTCCATTCAGCCAGATTATGTGCATCTGATGCTATTGGCTTAGGAATTTCTTGATCAACGAATTTCTTCAAGCCATTATCCTCTAGCACAACCTCCATTCTATCCCTCCAAGCTATAAAATTTGCACTGCCTTCCAAGGTACTCGAGCCGCAAACTATAGAACGTCATCTGTCGATCCTGAAGTATGTATTGCAAATTCGAATTTCCCCTGTAACCCAAAACTCAAAACTTCAAATTCTCCTCTAGTACATTGTTCTCAACTCTGATACCATGTAGAAAATCCTGTAGATTCACAAGCTCATGCAATGTACTAAAGCACAAGACAAAAATCTACTTCTACTTTCAACCAGCGGAAGCCAATAGATCGATGAAAACAATAAAAACAAGAAGAAGATAAATCATAAATCAATGGCACATAACACAAGATGTATCTGGGGAAAATCACTACTCAGAACCCCACTATCTGTATTGCATTAAATCAGAAATATGAGTGAAAATACAAAGTTTGTTCTCACTAGAGCAATTCAGCACAAGTATGCTCAACTCTCTCAGCGCACAAGCTAGCTCTTGGCCAACACTTAGCCAATTCTGCAACTCTCCAAGCCCCTAATCTCTTGCGTAATTCCTAGGATGAATAGCTCATATTTAAAGGGAATTCATGCTTCCAAAATTGCGCAATCCAAACATAGGATCAATCTCTGATGCATGCATGATATTTACACTCCTGTAAATAATACAACTAATAGTACACTGTCCCTGCACTCTAGTCTCAACTGGGTCTTTCTCAGAATCGACATGCACAAAAAGAACTCCAACTCGAAATTCCTAAGCTAATTAAGTTAATTAAACTTAATTAACTATTTACAAGTTGCTATGAGAATAGAATTCAATTTTAATTTTCAGTTTAATTCAAGGACAAATTAAACTGAAATTTCTTCTTGTCATTTCTCAACATCTACCATGTTTAAAAGTTTGGATTACGAAGTTTCAAAATTGGATGGTATTGACTAATGTCCCTGGAGGATCAAGGTAGAGTCAAAGGCTAGATGAGGAGGCAAAGGGTGATACTAATGATCCCAGATAAGTGATGGTGGTACATTGCTTATCATTTATGTTTGTCATTTAAATGTTCTTGCTCATGTATTTATAATGCTTTCTGTCAAAATTCCAATCTAATGAGCTATTTATAAATTAGAACATTATTTTACCCCACACACACATATATATACATTGTAACATTGTGTTTCCCTGCTTCCTAATCTCTGACAGGTCACATTTCCAGTGCATTTCGGTTTTGGAAACTCGTACCCATTTCCCTGTATCATGCAACTTGGCCCACACAGTTCTTGCCTAAAACCCTAGTGGGTTTTCATCACCAAGAAGGGAATAGCATGGTGGAGACAAGAAAGATCAAGGAAGACATCATATTCAGGGTGAGGGGTAAGCCCAAGCATCTCAAGTGCATCTAATGGAGAGCTCCTTGAAAAAAGTGAGTATGGGACAGTAATATGCATGGACAATAATTAGGTTGAGGCAAGAGTGAATCACCTGCATCTGCAAATGTTGTGGTGTGGTACAGCAGGTGCCTTTACTTGCAGGCCATTCCCAGTGGGCTCCCAGCACCACGGGAGGAATAAAGGCTGACAATAGACCTATGGACGATATCTTGCGGTTTGATGATGTCAGGATTGCATTGCCCATTTTCCAGCATAGCATTGAATGTGAGCACAAATATGCCAGGTTAACAATGACGGAAAATTAGTTTTTGGTTGGAAATGGAAATACTACATGTAGCACAGCTCATAGCTATAAGAGAATTCTTTTACCCAGCACATCTTCCTGGCAGCTTGGATGGCGCAATTTTCTTGTTGCAGGTTTAGTGAGTAGCCACCTATGAAGCATGCTTTAATATAGGCTTTCCATCTCTTAGCCTTAGTTTCCAACTTCGGTAGTGGGGGTGATGCTGTTCCTTTAGACGACACCCTGTGGTTTTGTAAAGAGACGGTTTTATCCAGTCTGTCGGTGATCGTTTTTGAATCCTTGTTTCTTCCCAGCTTGCCATGTACGGGGAAGTTTCGCAGTTTTCTGAATTATTAGTTCCAGACTTCTTGTTTGCAGTGCTTTAGTTTTATGTTTTGGCTTTGTTTCACAGTTTTCTGAATTATTAGTTCCAGACTTTTTGTTTGCAGTGCTTTAGTTTTATGTTTTAGCTTTGAATCCATACGTTATTCAAACGCAACTTGTGCTCCCATTATATACTCTTGTCATTTGTATTATGCCCCTGTATCTGTACCTGTAGCTTATTATTTTATTAGTAGATATAAGAGGTATATTTCAAACAAAAGAAAAAGTATATATTAGAATTATCATAAAAATATTGTAGTTACAAATGAATGCTATATACACAATCGGTAAAATCTCATTTAAAAAGTCAACAGCTTTATATTAATCCATACATTTTTTGTGAAAATCGATCAGACCGTATAAAATGTCAGCCATTATTTAACGAATCTATGTCGATTGGCAAATTTATGAAACTTCTATTAAAGCAAGAGGAAGGAAAAGCAGAGAAAACTAGGGCACACATACCATCAGCGTCAATTGGGGGCTGAAATGTTCCAGTAATCTTGCCTTGTGTCTGACTGGGAGGGAAAGTTTGCAAATTGCTCTCTGCACAAAAAAGTACAACCATGTATAAATCACAAAATCCGGATTGCCAAGATCTGCATACCCACGTCCGTAGTGCAACTCTGCAACACTATTATTTCCCATTTAAACAGAATTTGGGTGCCCTAAAATCCTGCAAAAACTACCAAATCCCATATTCCTAAGCAATACCCAACTCCCGTAATTCATCACACTAAGATGAATCCCATAAAATTTGCATACACAGCATAAAATTTGCAGAAAGCCATGATAAAAATAAAAGCAAATTGTATGTTTGTAAACGCTGCCCAAAAGTTAAAATTCAGTAGATTTGGGGCTAAAATTTACCTGGAAACTTCAATTCGACGCGATCCGGACTTGAGGCGGCCTACAAAAGATCAAATCACAGGATCCTTTCAGCATACAGACATAGGATGAAACAATGATTATACCCGACATTTCAAAACCAATTGTAGGGGAATTAAGGATGAAAAATGATGCAAGCGAGTTCTTACAGGAACAGATCCGGAGACATTCTGATTGTCGAGAGTTGTATAACCGCTGCTCATCATCTTTGCGAAACTACTGGATCATTCGGCCTTAATCTTTCCAATCAGATCTGTAATTGGTTTCCTGATGTTCTGAAAAACAGAATGGTGGAGCCTTACCAATCATATGTAGGAAGCAAGACCTTGATTTATATCTATCCAACTAAGCTTTGAAGTTAAGTAAGCCAATATGTTTCATGTTTGCAATTTCTCACCACGGCCGGTTTGCCGGGTCGCGCGGGGCTGCTTACAGAGCTGATTTGATGTGGTGTATTATATCGTTTCTCGCAGTCTGATGGGAGCCGGGGGTATGAATATGACTATTACACATTCATTTCAATCATGAAAGAAACATTTGAACCTGTAAAGATAATGACAGCTGGACTAGCGGTGAAAACGGGTTTGGTTTTTCCTAGAGTGGAATGGCATCATATGCATCCCATTGCAAGTTAAAGATTGCATTTACAATTTGAACTTAGTTGCAAGTTATAAATTAGAAATTACATGTTGAACTTAGTTTGCAAGAGCACAGCATTAAATTCTTAAATGTTACGTTATATATATTTTTTTATTTGTTTTTTTTAATGTATGTTCCTTTTACTTATTTATTTAGGTAGTTGGAAAAAATGGTATTAATTCTTTTTTAATTTTGATTTTTTTTCATTTACCCATTAATAATATATTTAGTTTAATTTAATCTAAAATAACAAAAAATTAATTTAATTATATATTTATATATAGATATATATTATATAGATTGAGGTAGACCAAATTGAGATTAAATTAATTACGATATTATCTTGTTTATTATTATAATAATAATAATTAATTTAGATAAATATCTAAAAAGCATTTAATTTAAATAAATAATATAACTTTTTTATAGGAACAAAAAAATATTTATCAATTTTTCCATAAATTATATAATTTTAAATATTATTATAATGAAAATAATATATTTTTAAATATAATTAGATGCCTAAATATTAACATAATGAAAGTAAAATATAGTGAATAATGGTGGATTAGAAAGATTAAAAACTATTAGAATAATTTGTTTTCTAATTTATTTTTAAATTTATTTCAAAATGCTTAATCAAATGTTAAAACTATAATCTATTAGATTTTGGAAATGTTAAAACTATAATCTATTAGATTTTGGATAGAGGATGGTGGATGTGTTGTTAAGGCACTTCTACTTGTCTTATTCAGATGTTATTTTTGGACATAATCATAGTGTAGTCACACCAATGCTAAACATACAAAAGAAAATGTTACAATTATAAATAAATTTAATTTAAATAATGTTGTTAACGCACTTCTACTTGTCCTATTGATGTTATTTTTGGACATAATCATAGTGTAGTCACACCAATGCTAAACATACAAAAGAAAATGTTACAATTATAAAGAAATTTAATTTAATTAACAGTAAATCATGAATATAATAAATTTCAAGCAATTAAGTTTCATCCAATGAGTGATGTTTAGTTTAGATTGCATCTTCATTCATTAGAATCTATTGTAAGAGATTGTTTGATTTAGATAAAAAAAAAAAAAAAAAAAAAAATTCCTTCCAAATGTAAAGTTAGTTTTATGTTGAGAATTTTAACAACTTAATTTTTAGTTTTATTTTGAGAATTTTATCAACTTTATTTTAAGTTAACTTTTTCAACTGGTTTCTACACGGATGCTTTGTCTTTAATGCGTTGCTCTAGATGGAACCTCCAACATGTGGATCTTTGATGACAACCTATTTTGCAATGACTACAATTATAAGTCTTCTTCCTCCAAATCTACTTAACAAGCTTCTTTCCCTACTGTGGAGAAGGCCTTTCACACCTCATCCTCTTTCGTGTTGTCATTCTCTTCCAACACTTATCATGTTATTTTATATGCATGTTATTTTACATTATAAGGAAAATATTAATTTGTGGAAGTTTTAACAAAGTAATTATTTTTGTTTTGTTTTATAAAGGGCATGGGTAGGTGAGGCCCATGGGGCACATAATAGATGGTGATAAGATGTTATGTTAAGGCACTATGTGGTGAAAGTTCACTGGTTTGAAACTCCATGGGCAAAAATCCAACCACGCTAAGAGTGTGTGTGGCCCAGGACAAGTGTGATCCCCCGGTGATTTTAATGGCTTAGATATCCTTGGGTCGCAATTACTCAAGCCATAGGTTAAGCATGTCAATCATCTCAAGACTCACATTACCTAACAAACAAAAATAAATAAAAAGGACATGGATAGGTGGGTTTTTTCAATGTACCTAAATCATTCAGCTACATTGATGTGCTTTCATAACACATGTACTAGTGCATTTATAATATAAATGGACTACAAATAACACTTCAAAAATATATTTCTCATTTCCAATTTTGCAATATATGATATTGAAGAAAAAATGTCACATGTTGCATATAAAACATATCACTACCAAGAAAATGTCATTTTCCAGAGGTTTCTTGTTATGAGGATAAATCCCTCTTGCGGACAAGAGTGATCTCCCTAGACTTCTAAGAACCCTAGTAACAAACACACAATAACTGCTACCTTTCTCTAAGTTCAAATCGTTTGAAAGCAATAGAATGAAAGAGGCCTCTTACTGATTTAGCGAGCTGATGGAAGAAGTCCCTCAAAGCTTTCGATCACTCACTCTTTTATGCTCCAAATGTCCTCTCGTCACTCCCAATAGCTTCTCTGCAATGTTTTGAAAGAGATCTGCAAAGATAGAGACAAATAAGAGATTAAAGCATAGAGCCTATAACCAAAGAGATAAATGAATCAATTCACCAATTATACATGTGAACTGATCAATTATGCAACCAAAACTCATATAGGTGATCAAGGAATCCTACAAATCAAATCAATAGAGATGTAACTGAGAAAGAAAAATTGTTTATATTCATAAAACTGGAGAAAAGCCTTACAACCATGTAGCCTTGATGTAGCAAGCCCTTTCTGCAATCTCCAACCATCTCCCTTGTAAGACAAGCCTTCCAACCTAAACTCAACGGCATAAACCTACTTTCCAACAGTCATCCCTCAAACCTCGGACCTGTAATGGATTTATAGGCCAAGGATGAGAAGTTATGGATCCATTCTCCAAGGGATGAAATCCATTATTAATGGGATAGAGGTTCCACAAAGGAAGGTGAGTTACTCCATGATGGGAGGGATTAACACTGAATAGGCACTCATAAGAAGCTTGTTGGTTAGGATATATACTACCAACAATGCTTCTAGACTTTACTTTTTATTTTTTCATACTCCAAGTCATGTTTGTAGGTCATAGTGGAAGACAGTGCATACTTATGTGCAGATAATAATGGTCTTCCCTGCATATGCGCATGAATCAACTAGGTAACTACGAACATAGCCAAAATCAAGGTTTTGTACCATAGGATCTAGAAATTCCACCTTCTTTGGGATAATTTAGTTTCAAACTCTGCAGGGTAATACTCTAGAACATGTGTGTGGATAGCAAAAGATCCAAATCGATGGTCATTTGCCTAATGTGACAAAATGACATGTAACAGATTGCCCCCTAAAGCGCAAAGTCAGAATATATATTTTGATGACCGAACTGCTTTATCATGTGAAGGTTTGGGTTATAGATTGCAGTCGGAGACATTAAACAATCAAACAAATGTTACAATGCAATGTATAACATCGTCACTAAGGTAGGCATTCCCATACTCAGAACATAAATGTCTCAAAGCACAGTATGGAAATACATCTGAAGATCCATGTCAAAAGATGACATAGTATGGATGCATCCATCAATGGATCTATGTTTACAATCATGAATATTTAATAACTTCATGCAGCCTTAATGGATGAAACTAGATCTAGGGTCTTGATCTCCATCTCTCAATCCATAGTACAAATCTAGCCATGCGAGTGAATGTCTCAAAGTCGAACATGGTAGAAACCACTTGATTACGGTGAATGATGTGAATTGTTAACAAGCACAAGAGAAACCACCAATAATGATAATGGCTCTCAAGGTACTTCTAGTACAATCTATGAAGTGTGAATAGATGATTTGATGTCGAACACTCATAGAATCATTCGATCAAAGGCCAATGATGAGAACCTGTAATCGAAGGCGAGAAACCTACCATTAAGGCATGCAGGTCCCAAGGTACTGAAAGTTTCTAAATCAACTTCCTAAATAATGAGTTGAAGTCGATAAGAAGTGATTCATTGCAAGAGGGCCTATGACACGAAACTCGTGTCACGTTTTGAAGAATGGAAGTTTAGAGTAATCCAGGACTGACTAAAGGATGGTCGATGCAACTTAAGGTGAAGAGTAGCAAAGTGATTTTGACTGAGGTTGAACTTCTCTTGAACATATCAAAGACACGACATGATGACTTGTCAACATTGACTCAAAAAGTAAAACCCAACCCAACTGAAGACTTTCAATGAGGTCTACTCAACTGAGTAACGAATGGATTTCCTAGCCCTAACACGAAAGTGACGGAGTGTCGTGTTCAAGAGCAACACATTGCCTTTTACAAATGCAAAACAAAGATTCTTTCTCACTTTTTCCCCCACCATTATTGGCATGTACCTCTTTATTTTTTACAAGCTTGAGGAGGATAACATATGCTTTTCCTCTAAGCTTATTCCTCGGACGATTCCTCCAAAGTATTTTTAACAAACCCTAAGAAGAAGTGGTTCAGTGTCGTCGTGTTTAACGAGTCCTATACTGTTTAATTTTTACAAGTCTAGTAAAGAGGTAACTTGATGTCATTTTCATGTTTAAAGAGTTTGAAAAGACATGAAAAGAAAATTCATTCAGTTCTATTACCATAAAATTTTAACAAGCCTGGAGAAAGTAAAGCTCGGTGTTTTTTAGTTTTAGGGAGTCAGAAGAAAAACGTAAGTAAACTCCAAAATATTTTTTTCGTAAATTTAGTCCCTTGAGCCTGAAAAGGATAAAATAATGCAAGAGAGAACTCTATTGACCATGATTATTCAATGTATACATTTTTCGTAAATAATTTGGTTCAGTCCATAAAAGGGGTAAACTTATACTGAAAGTATGGTTGTTCATTTACTTTTACGAATTCGAACAATCAAGTACTCGACGATCTTTTTGTTTTTAAGGGGTCTGAAAATGGGTGTAAAGAGAACTCCATGGTTTCAATTTTTCACAAGTTTTAATGAGTTTGAAAAAGTGATATACAACACTCAGTACCAAAATGATTTGTTTCTGTAATTATCCCATAACCTACACACTTAAACTCGAAATAATTATCTCTACTCAACAATAAAACGAAAGCATTTATAAAATCGGACTTGAAAAAGCTAATAGGTTCAAAATAATATTTAATTAGCCCTAAAAACCTATAAAAAGTCCAAAAAAGTAAAAAATTTCACCATTTGCATTTTTACCCTTTTGAGAGAGATAGAAGTCATTTTTCACCAAAAACTTATGAAGTTGATTATGGGCAAACAGTTGGATGAAATCGCGAGCCGCTTTCACCATGTGAATGGTATATCTAAGCTCTTCATTTTCATGTCAATTTTTTAACTTTTCACTGCTGATTTTAGATTTTTGGGGAGGGTTTTAAAAAAATTCCCCTCATTGTGCACATGTACCCTTCATCGGGCATGCACACACCCTCATAATTTTTAACACTATGTTCGCAGTTTTAAGGAAAGAAACTGCTCACATGCGCACTGTCTATTAAAGCCGACTGTGCGCAACACCGAGGGAAAAGAAAAAACAAATGAAAACACCCCAATTTTTTGTTAAATCTCTTCTTATTTGTTTCTAATGACCTTTAATGTTTAATTGCAAGCTTTTGATCCATAAACATGGAATGGAGAGAGCGTGAGCACAAGAACAAGATCCTTGCTCTCAATGACCCAACAACTATACAAACCATGAAAAATTGTGGATTATACAAGTTTTTCACCATTTCGGGCAAGAGGGCCAAGATAGACTTGCTTGAATGGATGGTAGGCAAGTGGAATGTTCAGAAGAATGTTTCATAGTCGAAGACCATATACTTGTCATCTATGTTGATGACATTTACTTCATGAGTGGACTTCCACGCCATGGTGAGGAAATCATCTTGTATGGCTATAGGCGCAGTGGTGAGACCAATGCTACCTATTTGATACAATGTTGCACTGATGGGGCTGCTCTCAAAGATGGTTGAATTGATATTAAGACCATATCTCAGATTCCCTTGAAAGCCATTGGGTTTACTATTGCACTATTGTGTGGTGGTGCAGCTTTACATTTGCTCATTAAGGCTCAAATGCAGAATTTTGTGGATTGCTTTAATGGTACCATATTTAACTGGTGTGAGGTTGTAGTCGCCAACTTGAAGGGGCAAATAACCAGGGTTAGAATGTGCAGACTCAAAATCTTTGGGTATGGTGCCTTCGTTAGTTCATTTTCTCTGGAGCAGTTTCCTCTTTTGGCTCCACGGGTATCTACAGAGAGAGGAGGGCCTTGTGACCCTCGTATGCTAAAATGGGGTACACTTATGGCACGCCATGGAGGTGGCAAAGGACCAACTATCAGGTATACTATTGACTTCTTCAAGTGGCTAGAAAGTCAGATCACCATGATCGAGGACTTTCTGTATGCAGGGATGGACTACACAGGAGATCCAGACATGCCATTGCCTCCTAGGATGTAGTGGGGTGCTATAGGTAAAACTTCACATTTTGGTTGATTTTAATATTTTCATTTTTTGTTATTTTTGGCATCCAACTAATTATCCAAAATGATCATGCATATGTGGCTAGTGAGACAAACTAGATTACGCAGATATGACCGACATGATGAGCAGCCAATTATCCCCATAGTACAGAACCCCGATGTGGTAGAGACATTGAAAAAGATAGAGCACAACCCTAAGAGGTTGACTATGGACATTCCAAATGTTGCTATAGATGATCTGCCTCTCCACTACCAGAGGCATATTGTAGGAGTTCCCAATCCTTTTAGTTGTTTCCTAGGACGAGTATCAGATGTTATTGTATGCTACCATGATCACCATCATGTGTAGTGACTAGTTTGAGAGCTACATTTTTTTTATGATGAATCAACATGTTCAAAAAATAAAGGCCACGGAGCCTCATGTCATTGGATGACATTTTTTGTAAAAGCCACACTTATTTACATAATTCTATCTAAAGAAAAACCTACTACTTCTATTTATGATTATCTTGTATAATATGTGAAGGAATATTGCATTGATTTCTTCACAAATGTTTTACAAGTGCCAATTTAACACATAATTAGCTAATGCATAGGTTAACTTCTAACTTAATAAACACCATTCAAATGTAATACCACGAGTTGTGAATCTAACCTAACAATCAATCGACAAATGCCAAATGTAATGGCATCAAATAATAGCTCAATCACTGCGTTATATTCTGCAATATTGTTTATTGTTCAACTGAGTCATATCCCATGAATAGAAACTAACTCGTCTATGGGTGAATAGATGACCCAGGTTGCAAAAGACAAGTTCCGAGTACTATGACTAGCACCATCAACAAAGCCAATGTAATTTTGGGGGGATGTCGACATATGCAAATCAGGTGTAACACAAGATAAGCTGAAGAAGTAGCAAAAAATCGCAAAACCGCTAAAAGTTGTCATATGAAAAATTATGGTACAATAATATAAAAATGTTTCACCGAACAATCTAAGCATAGTATTTCTTTAGGTAAAGACCATTTATGGGCTTTCCCAAAGGAATTATGTCATAATATACTAGTTCATAAGCCCCTTTTACTAGTGCATGTTTTACAATATATGGGCCATGCCACATAGGCTCGAATTTTCCAGTGCCTACCTTATCGTGCTCTTAATCATAGACTAAGACTAAATCACCTTTTGCATACGAACGAGGTTTGACATTCTGATCATATTGTGCTTTAACTCGTTTCTTTTGGGCCTCGCTAGCTAATGCAGCATCACAACGAATCTCATTGTGACATGTTAAGTATAGAAAGTGTTCCTCTTCAGCAAAAGTAGCTGGTAATAATTCAATTACCAATTTCAAAGACGATATCTCGCATACAATTGGTAGAATTGCTTCCATGCCATAGACAAGCTAGAAAGGAGTAAAATCAGTTGAAATTTTTGTTGTAGTGTGGTATGCCCATGAGGTTGGATGTAGCATTAGATGCCATTCTCGTTTATGAGTCCTAATAATCCATTTAATCATGGTTGATCTAGGTGGATATTGGTGGTCACCTGCCTATTCCACCTAGACCTCTAATCGATTTGATCTGTTTCCTTATTTATTTCATCATTTTCTATTTTTAGTAGTTTTTCAGGTCTTGAACTTCCAGAGAAGTTTTGACCCCCTAAATGGAATTTTTTTAGGTTTGTTGTAGGCTTTAGCCTATTGCAAATCCTGTAGTACTCAGAGATACTTTTCAAATAAGGTAGCGTACATGTCAAATAGAGATCATATGACCAAGTTATGGTCCCGGGAAGTTGGCTGCCTAACTAACCCCAATGGGGCCCAAAAAATCTTGGTGTTACATGTCCTGGGGTTAAGGTTTTGGTTGTTTAGGGTTTTCTCTTGTTGTTCAATAATAAATATGCCCTTGAGTCTCATTGTAACATAGTTCAGAGGCATGTAGCCATCACATATCTTCTCAAAGATAAGCTACTATTGCCCGAGCTAGTTTATTTCCATTGTGTTTGTAAGCATATTTCATTATCTCGATATTAATGAAATGAAGTGTTATTTATGTTGCATCTATGTATTTATGGTTATTTCTGTAACTTGTTGTGTTACTATTTAAGTTCGGATTAGTGGTATCAGAGCGGTTTTCTCTTTCTTTGTTTTTCTTTACATGTCCCCAACGAGGTTAGGGTATAAAGAGTTAGGGATTGAACTGGTTGAACCTCTGCAAGACCAGTCTCACAAACCCCAATGGCCTCCCATGGTAGAAGAAAAGAAAGATGAGGAGGCAAGAGGTCCTTTCAAATACTACTCAAGGAAGCCCTCAAGTGATAAAGGAACGCGATGATGGATAAGTTCGCCCATATCCTTCGACGGTTACCCATAGGCGACACATATTCATCCAACAGCCACTCTGGAAGCACCACTCCTTTTAAAGTACAAGTTAACTTTGATATTCCCATATTTGAGGGTCAGATAGATGCAAACGTCGTAGACATATGGTTGAATCTGTTGGAAGGATATTTTTCAATTCATGACTTTTCCAATCAGTAAAAGATTACTTTTTCACTTCTCAAAGCCGCCCCACACATCAAGGATTGGTGGGAAACTTACTATGAACAAAAGGATGAGAGGTAATCCTCAATATTTTCAACCACACCCAATTGGGATTCTTTCCAAGATGCCATCAAGGAACAATATTACCCTATTGGGAGCTATGAAGATAAATACATAAAGTGGACCACACTACAACAAGGAAGGGGCCAAGATGTGTTGGAGTTCACAAATGTTTTCCATACCCTCAGCACAAATTTGGGTATCAAGGATTCTGAGCTGTGTTTGGTACTCAAGTATTGCGACTATCTACACAAGTACATCCAGGACGAGATGGAGTTCTTGGACATCTCCTCGCTCGGCATGGAATATCGATACGTTGTCAAGATTGAGCATAAGTTTAAACAAAAGAAGTGAGACTTTGGATCTACGAATCCAAAGCAAGGAAAAGGCACCCCCAAACCATAGAGCAAAGTCCAAAGCCAAGGCAGGATGACCCAAGACAACCTACTGAAGCTGCAAGCAAATAACAACACCACGAAGAAAAAAAAGAACAAGGGAAAATGGTTTGAGTTCCATAGGAGCCCCACTCACAACACAAGTGAGTGTCGAGCCAAGCAGTCACTGGTGGCCGAACTGAAGGCTTCCAATTCATATGCATGTTCAGACTCTGAGTCAGAACCCAACAAGGGGAATGACAAAGGGAAGCAGATCATTGACGTGGATCCCAGTGCCACCATAGCCACCACCAAGATCCAGAAGAATGAGCCTGAAGATCTAGAGGAGGTAGAACACCTCTTCCACTCACAGATGTGGGTGAAGGGTTCTCTGTTGCAGTTCATTGTCGACAGCAGGAGCCAAAAGAACCTCATTTTAGCAAAGGTTGTGAAGTGGTTGGGCCTACTGATGAAAACACATCTTCAGTTGTACACCATTAGGTGGCTTCACCAAGGACGAGATCTTTGCGTCAGCCAACAATGTCGTCTTCCTACAACATCGAGCTCTTCACGAATGAGGTACTATGTGATGTTGCTCCTCTTGAAGTTTGTGATATATTATTAGGAGAATCATACTTGTGGAAGCGGCATGTTGTATATGAGCCTAGACCTCGCTATATTATTATTACTTTGGGCAATAAGTTGTATAAGATACCGAAGGTAGCCCTGCCTACCGCCATCTCTTTGAACACTGCAAAGCAATGCAGTAAGATCATTTCCCAAACTAGGAAATTTGTTATTCACCCTTTGTGCAAGAAGAAGGTTGTGGCCACTGCTTCCAGACAAGTCTTCTCCACACATCAACAACAGATGGAAAAGGTCGTGGAGGAGTACAGGGACATTTCCGCCTCACCTACAAGGGTACCTCTGCACTGTTAAGTCAAGCACTCCATTGATCTGACCCCAGACGCACAACTACCCAATGGACCGATCTATCAATGCTCTGTTTTGGATAATGACGAGATTAAGAGGCAGATTCAGGAGCTGTTGTAGAAAGGGAACATCAAGCCAATCTCATCACACTGTGGGAGCCTTGTTGTATTGGTATAGAAGAAGGACGGGACATGGAGACTCTATATTGACTATCGAGCATTGAACAAGATCATTGTCTAGAATAGGTACCCAATCCCACAAATTGATGACCTTCTAGACCATCTCAAGGGGGGAAAATATTTCAAAAAGATTGACTTGAAGTTTGAGTATCACCAGGTTCGTATCGAACCCTCCGATGTGTGGAAGACTACCTTCAAATCTAAGGAGGGCCTTTTCGAATGGTTGATCATGCCTTTCAGGTTGACAAATGCCCCCACAACCTTCATGAGATTGATGGATGCCATCTTGCAACCCTTCACCATACATTCATGGTGGTGTATTTAGATCTTGATCTTTAGCTAAAGTTGGAAAGAGAACCTCCACCATATTCGACAGGTCCTTCAAACCCTGCGAGAAGATAATTTGTGTCCCAATCTGGAGAAATGCACTTTTGGCATGACCCAAGTTCAAATATATGGGGTACATCATTGATGAGTAGGGTGTGCATGTGGACCCAGCCAAGATACAATTCATTCGGGATTAGCCAGCCCCAACCACTCTAACAGAGCTCCGCAACTTTATGGGTCTTGCAATTTCTACTATAGGTTTATGATGGGGTTCTCTCATATCACTTGGCCTTTAAGTAAAGTCGCCAAAGGCGCAGTGAAAGCAAAGTTTTTTTGGTCTAAAACCCAAGAGAAGGCGTTTGTTGAGTTGAAGCATCGTCTCTGTTTTGAACCAATGCTCACATTACCAAACCTACAACAATCATTTGAGATTGAAACAAATGCCTCCGACTATGTTATTGGTGTAGTTCTTACTCAATAGGGGCATCCAGTGGCTTATCATAGTGAGATATTTTCAAACACAGTCTAAAAGTATCCTACTTATCACAAATAGATGTATTCCATTATGCAGCCCTAGTGTTAATGGAAATGTTACATTATGGAGAAGGAAACGATTATCCACATAGACCATCGATCCTTGCAGTTCATACAGACACAAGGGAAGTTGTAGAACGATCACCATCAGAAATGGTCCACCTATGTTCAATAATTCCATTTGAACATTAAGTACAAGAAGGGAAACACCAATAATGTCGGAGACTACCTCAACCGACCTCCAGTCATGGCGTTAATCACTGTGCTTGACTCCTATGGGTAGGAGACTTCGGGGTGGCTGCATCTTTACCAAAACGATCCAACATTTCGTAGCACATGCCAGACACTCCTGGAAGGGAAGCAAGTTCCAAATTTTCACCTTCATGATGCACTATTATGCCACCTAGGATACATCTGTGTTCTTGCAAGCAAGCATGCCAAGATGGTTGGGGATGTGCACTACAGTCGAGTCATTGGACATTTCAGAGTAGAGAAAACAGTGGCAGTATTGCAGAAGTATTTTTATTGGCTGAAACTTCTTCAGGATGTTGGGAAGTAGATTAGATCCTTCATCGCCTGTGCCATTACCAAACCAACCATCAAGAAGCAAGGTCTATATACTCCTCTACCTACTTCTAGTCGACCTTGGGAATCTATCTCCATGGATTACATGTCGGGCCTTCCTTCTACTAAGCATGACAACGACTATGGTTTCATGGTCATCGAAAGATTCTCTAAGATGGCCATCATGGCGACATGCAAGAAGAGTATCCAAGCAGAGGCCACAGCTAAGCTCTTCTTTAAGCAAGTTTGGGTACACTTTGGGATCCCACAATCCATTGTCTCAGATCGGGACAACAAATTCTTGAGTGCATTTTGGTCAAGTATCTGGTCGATGCTGAATACAAAACTTACTAAGTCTGTGACTTTCCATCCCCAAACTGATGGCCAAATATAGGTTTTCAATAGGATGATCATACACATTCTGCACATGTACAACTCGAAGCATCCATGCACATGGAATGAAAGTCTCCCCTATTTCTAGCACAACTACAATAAATCTCTCCACAACTCAATGTGCCATAACCCCTTTCAGGTAAGGTTGGGATTTCATCTATTATGTCCCATTGATGTGGCATTACCATTTGCAGCCACTCAGGTAGGGCTCACGTCTAGTCCGAAGCCGACAAGGCTAACAACCTCATTGAGCGCATTCAACACATCAGCTAGCAGGTCCATGATATATTGGATAGAGCTAATGTAGAGTCCAAGTAGCACCATGATCAACATCTAATTTCGCACAAGTTCCAGGTGGGTGACAAAGTTTGGCTACATTTGCAGAAGGAACGCCTTGTTGGACCCCACCGCGAACTTTGACTGCTCCTATATGGGCCATACACCATCACCAAGGTTGTCAGTGACAATTCCTTAAGCTCAACATCCCACCGTTCCTTGTTCTACACCTAGTTTTCAATGTAGACTGCCTTCGGCCATATTTTCCACCATTGTTGGACACATCCGACATTGCTGAACAACTAACACTAATAGAGCTCAACCCGAGCTACATGGAACAAGACACAACTAATCAAATCATGGACATGCAGATCAAGAACACTCACCAACAGAGGATCCATCTATATCGAGTTTTCAAAGCAAGCCAACTCCTTCACCTGGACAAGTGGTTCACTAGGGACTAGGTTCAACATAAATTTCCTCACCTCATGGAGACTCTACACGTAATCGGGACCATTGCTTTCTAAGGAGGGGAGAAATGATCTAGGTGGATTATTTTTTCCACCTACCTATTATAGCTAGACCTCTAGTCAGTTTCATCTATTTCCTTGTTTATTTCAGCATTTATTATTTTTAGCAGTTTTCGGGTCCTGAACTTCTGGAGCAGTTTTGACCCCTTAAACGACATTTTTTTGGGTCTGTTACATGCCCAAATGTGCCTGCAGCTACCAAGAATCTTGTAGTACTTAGAGAGACCTTTCCAAAAAGGTATCGCATGCGCCAAACAAAGATAATATGACCAAGTTATGACCCAGGGAAGTTGGCTACCCAACTAACCCCAATGGGGCCCACAAACTCTTGGTGTTACATCTCTTGTGGTTAGGGTTTTGGTTGTTTATGGTTTTCTCTTGTTGTTCAATAATAAATAGGCCCTTGAGCCTCATTATAACATAGTTCAGAGTGTTGAAAATAGCAGCAAGAAATGCTAAAAATAGCATTGCTATAGATAGCATTTCAAGATAGTCCAATTTTAATTTGTCCTTTAATTTAAATTGAGAATTAAAAAAAAAAAAATCAAATTTAGCCTCACCAGATATTTGAAAAATAATTAATTAATTCATCTTGAGTTAATTAGTTGGTGAAATTCAAACATGAATTCTTTGTGAAGTCATGCAACAATTATCCCTTTGATTGAGGAAGTTAACCCTTAATTAAGGAGATAAGGAAGAGTTGTATTTGAGTTGTAATTAGTTAGCTCAGTTAACTGAGTTAAGTCCAGTTAAATTAGTTCCAAACAATTTGTGGAACTGATTGTGAGTTCAGTTAGTTAATGCATGCATGCAACTAGTATTCTCCAGATAGCTGAATATTCTCTCATAAATAACTCATGCATGTCAGTTCAAACAAAGGCCCAGTTGAGATTAAAGACAGGGACATTGTACTATCAGTTGGAGGAATTTTCCTATAAAGGGAACTCATCCATGTAGAAGGAACAAGGTTCCTTGAGGATTGCGCAGTTTCTATAGAGGTCAGAGCAGTGTGTGAGGTGAGAATCACATAGGTTACAGTTGGAGGACCCAAGAGAAACTGCGCAACGAAATAGGAGGCTTGGAGGACAGAGGGAAGGCATATGTGTTGTCTATTCTATCTATGAGCAGAAGTGAGGGATTGTACTGAGAGCTGGATAGCTTGAGAGCTAAAGCTTTGTGTAATCCTGAGATATTTCCACTTGTATGATAATACAAATAGCGGGGTTTTTAGCTGAGACTTTCCCCAGAGTATTCTTCTGTGTTTCATGTGTTATTGAATCTTCTTCTTTGTTATATGTGTTCTGTTTGATCTTGCTCAAAATCGATTAAGCTTCCGCAAGTTTGATTGTAGAAGTAGATTAAGTATTTTGCTTTAGTACATTGCATAATCAGATTAATCTACAGTGAGAATTTCTACACAAAGGTATGTAGCCATCACATCTCTTCTCAAATATAAGCTACCATCGCCCGAGCTAGTTTATTTCCATTATGTTTGTAAGCATATTTTAGTATTTTGATATTAATGAAATGAAGTGTTATTTCTGCTGCATCTCTATATTTGTGGTTATTTCTTTAACTTGTTGCATTCTTGTTTAAGTTCAGACCAATGGTGGTTAAAACCTTGTTAATAGCTTCCACTTGGCCATTTCCCTGTGGGTAATATGGGGTAGAACTGTCATGACGCAGGGCTAGCTTGGTGGTAAGATTGATCATCATATGGTTTCGAAATGGCTACCATGCTCCGTAAAGATAGATTGTGGTACTCTGAACCGAGAAATTACATGATTGAACGTGAAAATAGATGTTGTTTCATCGTCATCCTTGTATGTAGGCATCGCCTTGACCCATTTTGTAAAATAATCTACCGCAAAGATAATATACCCATGCCCTCTAGTTGAGTGAGGGTTACATGTAAGAAAGTCAGCGCCCCATTTAGCGAAAGGACCGACAACAATGATTGGGTGAAGGGGAGTTGGATGTGCATGCATTTTTTGATCATAAATTTGACATTTATGGCATTTCCAAACCACAATTATACAATCTTTAAACATAGAAAGCCAGAAATACCTTGCATGCAGGATATTTTGAGCAATGGCAAACCCTGGCATATGACCGCCACAAGCTCCAAAATGGCAGTCACTTAATGCCTTTTCGACTTCTACATGAGTTAAACATCATCAGTAAATAGAATTGGCACCACGATCATAAAGCGTGTCACCAGCAATATTGTCTTGGTGGGATTGAAACCATATTCAACGACGATCAATTTGACTTAGTTCTGGTTGATATGTCTGGGTCTGGCGATAAATGATGATATCTTCATACCTGGGATCTAAAGTATTGATTAGAAAGAGAGATTCATCAGGAATAGAATCCTCTACCACGTGTTCATTTTCAGTACGGGGAAAGTCACGCATTAGCTCAGCAAAAACTAATGATTTCTTAGATTTGGATTTAATGAATTCCAAATCAAATTCCTGTCGGATGACTATCAATTTGGAATACTTGACCCCCAACAATTGTCTAGTAAGAATGTAAATCATGGGGTGCAATAAGAAATTACAGTAGTTTTGTGCAATAAAATATAGTGATAGAATCATTGGACAACTTGAATAGTTGCCATGGCCAATTTCTCCACATGTGCATATTTTGTTTAGTTTTTGTCAAATTACAACTTAAGTAATATATCACATGCCCTTTGTTCGACTCGTCTTCCTGAAATAGGACCATAACAATGGTGGCATCGGACGCTGCTAAGTATAAGAAGTAATCTCGATGATAATCGGGAGGATGCAACAACAATGTAAGGGTCGACGCATATTTAAGTGCATCAAAAACTTTTTGAGCCACTTCATCCTAGATAAATGGGACGCCCTTTTTTAAAAGTCGAGTAAAAACTCTAGTCAGCTCGACATAGTTCTGTATAAATCGATGTAAAAAGTTTGATTTCCCTTGCAAACTTTGGAGTTAGCGTAGATTGGAAGGAGAAGGTAAATTCAAGATAGCCTCAACCTTCAATGGATCGACATGAATGCCTTCCTTTGAAACAAGAAACCCTAGCAATTGACCAGATTGCACACAAAAGACACACTTATGTCGATTCAAGCAAATATTGTAATAATGACATTTGATGAAAATTGCTCTCAAATGTATTGGATGGTCTTCTTGTCTTAGTGAATGAGCTGGCAAGTCATCCAAATACAGTTGTACAATAAGCTTGATATCGTGAAATGCATAAGACATAGCTCGTTGAAAATTTCCACCTGCATTCTTTAGAACGAATGGGAGTTTTCGATAGGAAAAAGTCCCCCATGGGCAAATGAATGTGGTTTTATGCTGATCAGCTAGGAGTATGTTGATTTGATTATAGCTGAAAAATCTGTCCATAAATGAAAATATTTAATTTCCAACACATTTGTCGATGATTTGATCGATGTAGGGAGTAGGATAATTGTCTTTTCGACAAGCCTTATTGATGTCCATATAGTTGACACATACTCTATTGGTTCCCTGTTTCTTGTTAACAGGCATGATATTTGATACTCAATCAGTGAAGAGAACCGGGTAGATGAAACCTGCTTTAAGTAGTTTCTCAACCTCAACTTTAATCGCAACAACTTTTCTTGGATGCATTAGACGTAATCATTGTTTGATAGGCTTGGTATTCGGCTAAGTCTTGATTTTATGTATTACAATGCTTGGATCAATTCCTGGCATTTCCTCATAGGATCGGGAAAAAATCTCGCGCAATTCTTGAAATAGGGCCTTATATGTTCGAATTTCTTCGATTGAGCACGAGGCACCTATGTGAATATTTTCAACAATCCCTGTTTTAACTAAGATGTCAATGGAAATAGTCGCAGATATATTCCCCAAATTTCTTCCGAGTTTAGATTGAAATACTAAAATGGGTGATTCTGGACTATTTACTATCTCAGGTGAAAGCCTATTCGAAAAATCATTCTTGATTTTACCAGGCAAGGTAGAAATGATGAACGATGATGGTGATTGTTCCATGGAATTTCATCTAAAGTCATGACTTCCATGATTATTTCGTCAGTTGAAAATATATGATTGAAAGGATCAGAGGATGAAACCAGTTCTAACCAAGGCAAAGGAGAATAATCTTCATTGATCGTATCCATTCGATCAATGTTTTTAGATGTTGGATCAGAAAACAATTGTACTACCTGATAAGCCAATTCAAAAGGGCTCAAAGGCATCTCACTGCCATAGGAGGATAAATCAGACTCTAAAGGCACTATCCATGGATAGGGAGATTGCATAGTGCTTGATGTAAACATGTTTACCTCGACAAAATCAGAAGGAAAATTTAGTGGAGGAATCACAAAGGTTACCATCGATGATGAGTCTTTGAGTAAACCAACACCAATATCTTCACAAGGAGAATTAGTTTTTCCAACAAAATGTATGCTACTCATAGAGTTAGGGTCTAAAGTATAGGAAGACAACTAGTCTACTTTGACTATTTTTCCCTTATGAGGAAATTGCATCATTTGAAACAGTGATGAGACCACCGCTGACATAACATAGGTCCATCTTCAACCAAGCAAAATGTTGTAATCTACTTGAGCATCCACAACTTCAACTTTGATTACAATTTTTTTTCCCTATAGCTCTATGGGAAAATCATTAAGGATCCCATATGGAAAAAGAACCTCTTCCATCAAAGGCTTTCAAAGTGGTAGGTGATTGATTAATGGTTGGAGAACCTAAATATTTCCAACAAACAATCGACATAATGCACCTAGAAGCTCCTTCATCAACAACTGTGTGAAATGCTCATCTAGTTTTAACAAAAATTGGAATTTGGATTTCCAATTAATGAGGAAGTCTCAAAATATGACTCTTAAGATCAAAGATAATTAAGTTAGAATCATGCAGATCAATAGCTCCTATGGTTGACAATAAGATATTTTGTTGTGTCGTACATGTTTGTGATACTTCTGGAGCTGACATTGGGGAAGGAGACATAGCTAGATCTTCTACAATGTTGTAATTTTGCGAACCTCTAGCATGTAGGTTGAAAGATGATTTCTGAAGCACACCTTTGGGATGCAGTCAGATCATCATGTCAGGATTTGGCTTCTTGATCTATAATGGTTCATAAGGAGAATAAGGAATTGAATTGGAAGGTTGGTCAAATGAACTAGCTTCATTTCCTTTTTTAACGATATGCTTAGACTCATAATCTTTGGATCTCGTAGCTACCAAAACTTCTTGCAAAGACATCATCAGGATATCTTGCGATGTGGAAGAGGAAGATGTGTTATGAGAGACCATTTTGTTGTCTTGAGAAGGAAATGTATCCTTCAAAACATCAGGAGTTGGAGAAGCTTTAATGAATTTAGAAACCTCTTTTTGATGCGGGCATTCCTTCGTATAGTGATCCTCATTGCAAATAAGGCAAGGATATCGAGGTTTTCATGTTTCATCAGTAGCCTCAGCTTTAGCAGGTTTCTCCTTTGAAGTAGCATTTTGTTTCGATTTACCGTCCCCTTCTTCTTATTTTTGGTTGATTTTGTCTCACCAGTAGATGCTTCTACAACGTTTATCTTTAAAATAGTTTATGGAGGAAGGCTTTCAAATGGTGTATCTTATATGGCCAAAGTCAAAGTATTTTTAGAAATTTTCTTTTTTTTCCTTTAGACTGTTGGCTCACAGAAACTATAATGCCATCAATAGCATTAGATCCTAATGTTGTAGGAGATGTAATAATGGGTTCTCCCATAGGGCGAGGTAAATTTCGGATGTTTTCGTACAAGGTGCCAGATTGAGTGTAGATTAAGTCTAAGTAAAGGGCACAAGCAATTACTTGCTCTGTCATGACGACACCTTCCTTGGAAACATCTTCCGTGATAATGGGAAGAAGAGACTTTGTAAACCATTCAGCTAAAATTTTATCTGGAATGAAAACTTTGACTAAGCGAAGTATACGCCTCCATTCATGGATATGATTGGAGATGTGAATCGACTTCGATTGTTTTAAAGAAGTTAATAGTTCAGTACCAATATTATAACAAATTGGTAGCTAAAAGTGGGTTAAAAATGTTGTTGCAAGGGAGTTAAAGTTATGGAAAGAGGCACGAGGTATCTCAATGTACCATTTAGGTTTTGAACTAACTAAAGTTCATGGGAAAAGGCGTAGACAAGTGGAATCATCAATTAAAAAATTCAATGCACACCAAATATGATATGTCATCACATTAGTGGATGGATCCTCTCCTGACTTCTCTTCGAATTTTGGTATGTCACTTGCTAAATTGGTAGGAATCGTTGGCCAAAAATGATAATAATAAAAAAGGATTGTTAGTTAACCGGGATAAATCTAGTAGATCTAGCATTGTAACAAATGGTAATTGCTGGCTAGGATCTTGTGGTAAAGTTTGATAACCTTGAGGGTTAAGAACAACCCCTGGAGGTAGATATCCAGGATATCCTGGAATAGCCTGAGCAGTTAGAATTGGAATTCCACCAGGGTAACCAGGGTGAACCATACCGGGTTGAGGTTAAACAGGGACTTGATAAGTATGACCGAGGTACGGTTGACTTTGGAAAGGTTGATATTGACCCATTTGACCAAAGTAATATTTCCCCTGCATAGGTTGCACTTGCAAAGGTTTACCCTGAACAAATTGACTTTGAACAGGTTGATTTTGAATTAATTGACCTTGAAAAGGTGGGTTTTGGAAAGTATGGCCTTGGTAATGCAGACTTTGAAAAACTTGTCCTTGAAAAGGTGGAACCTAGTAGGCTTGATCTTGAAAAGGTGGGCTTTGGAAAGCTTGACCTTGAAAAGGTGTTTGTCCTGTTCCAACAATGAGTTGTCCGATAGGAATTTGTGGTATCGACTAGATCGTAGGAATAGTTTGATAAGAAGAATCCTGCAGGATTGCCTGAGTAGTATGAGGAACATATATTTGAGGGGTTGCTGGAACGGTCTTTTGTGATACTCCTAGAATAGGTGGCTAGGAGAACTTGGGACCGGTTGTGAAACAATTGTTTGAACAGGAGTCTGTGGCAAACTCTGAATAGGTCGTTGAATTGGTTGTTGAACAGGTGTTTGAGGAATTCCTTGAATACATTTTTGGACACTTGTTTGAGGAATTCCTTGAACAGGCTGCTAGACAGCTACAACAATACCTGGAACATGTATCTAAGGTATAGCTTGTCTAGTAGGCTGAACAGGTTGATAAAGTGGCACTTGTGGAGCACCTAGACCATACTGTTGATTAAAGTCAGGATTCCAAATTATGTTCATCCCAGGATAAGGAGTACCAATTAAAGGTTGATTTACAACAGGTTAACCAAGGTCAGGCTAATGTATCTGATCATATGTTCTGGTAAAAGATTGAACCCCAACAATAGGTTGTCCTCTAGCTGGAGGATAAGGTGGTTTCCCCCCAGGTTGGTAATAAACACTAGTCGGGGTTACTTGAGGGTTACTTGAATTACTAGACACCATGTGAATATGTTGATCTGTTGTCGTAAATTCTTTAGGCATGGAAGTCATGCTTTGATAAGTAGACATAGATAAACCAGATGACCAAGTAGAAGGTTGAGGAGAAGAAGCATCTCCTGAAAAAGTTCTATTAAGTGACTGGTACCTAGGAGGAACTAATGGACCACCATACAATAATGATTCTGGGAGCTGGTAAACATGGATGAATCAATAGGTCCGCTCCCAATAGGAATTTCTGAAATAGTTACTTGTGGTGAATAAAAAGAAATGCGCAATAGTGACAAATTCTGACCTAAAAAACTCAAATTTGTAGAATCCCAAGGGTCAGGTTGGAAAGGAGAAAAAGGAACTCTTGGGTCAAAAGTTTCAGTACCAGTAAATGGAGAATGAGGCGTCTTTTTTTCTTTGGTAACATCTACAATGCTAATTAACCTAGGAGGTAATTCATTTGTTACTATCAGCTTCCTTTAAGGTGAAGGTGGCTAAGGAGTAGGAGCTAAAATAGCTGAAGGTGATCCAGGTTGAGAAAGTTCAGATTTAGGATGTTTTATGTTTGGTTCAGTAAGTTCAGTGTTTGAAAGTTCACTAGTGTCAGATTCTGCTTGAACTACTTTGCTAATCTCGGGACCAGAGTGAACTAAGCCTAACTCTACTTCCCGTGTTGGATTCAAATTCGGTTTCTACTATCTCAAATTATAAAATTGTTGATGTTTTAGGTTCATATGAGGCTTTTGACCTATTGACTTTGACCTTTCCATTTTTATCTTTTCTAACTAACTCGGTGTATATTCACGAGGTTGACCTCGCATTCTACGTGATTGTCTTGGTGATTCAGCCATGATTAAAAATTATCACAAAATTAAACCAGAATTCACAATCCAATCCTAAGGTCTCTTAAAAAGTAAAAACAAATAATTAACACACGCTAACAAATCTAAGGATTCAAACAATGAAAACAAGTTTTTAACAGTGAAATCACTAGTTGGTAATGAAATCCAACGTCGCAGAAATTAAAGTGAAAATTGTCTATAGACATGAGCGAGTGGAAATAGTTACCCTCATAACTTGCTTAATGGAACGATCTAGTGCAAGTAACTTCACTTATGCCATCTCGAGCAAAGATTATCCTCCAAAAAGTCCAAGTGAGTCTAGTCAACATCTGTTCCAGGTACAACATGACCTTCTCTCTATCGTCACCTCATGTAAATAGCCTTAGGATTATGGTCACTAAGGTTACCAACTACAATAATTCTACCTGGGGGGACGGTCATAAATCAGACATACATGCAAGGGCAGAGTAATAAAGCTCAATCCCCTTGAAAGCTCCTCAACATGGTTAATTAGAGGTTTACTTTCAAGTGACCCCAAGTACCTTTTAGTACCATTGCAATACGTATAAATCACTCTACCATAGCCAATGAAGTGAGTATGATCACTTCACCAGGTCTATTATGACATTGTGCTTGAATCCTTTGTAAGGGGAACTTCCCAGAGCAAAACTAAAATAACTGGATTTATCTTCCTATCACAAGATTCTAGTGTTTGTCTGCAACATTGGAATGTTTACTCACTTCCCTATTCCAAAGCCCTACAATTATTCTACTATAGGTGGAAAAGAGCCCTAAGAATAAAAATTTCTAAATTGATTTTAATTAGCGTTGATTTTAATAGTTGTTGTTATGAAAAGGTAATGGATGTGAAACTTTGTCTAATCCCTTTGGCTCCCTTGCGACCCTGATCTCCCCTCCCCTACCCCATCCTCCACCCCTCTTCTACCCTTCCCCTCTAACCCCTCCCCTTCATCGCTAATCCCCTCCCAAAGACCTCTCCCCTCCTTCAACTAAATAATCACTCGTACACTCTCCAAAGAGCTCCTTTCTTCTCTCGACCACCCTAAAAGGGTTGTAGAAAAACCAATAGAGAAATAAGAGATGAAACTGCGGCAAAGGAAATGGAGCTAGGCACCTAAAAACCTCTGGAGACATTCATGGAAAAAAATAAGGAGAAAATTGCCTACCCTAACAAAGGGAAAGGTCCCTCTACCCATAACATCAATTGAAAATGAATATACTCACCTGGAATTGCAAAGGAATGGGAAGTATGCCAAAAATTAAGGCAATGAAATATTTAATAACTACAGAGAAACCATATATCTTTTTGTTACAGGAGGCAAAGGCAAATGAAAAGGAAATGGAAAGAATGATACAAAAAAACAAAAAATTGTCAAGGAACCTCAATTCCAGCGACCAGAGCCTCAGGAGGAATATCCACACTATGGAAAACCGAAAATTGTGAACTCATTCAGGAAAAAAAGAGTTGCACTCAATAAAAACATACCTGGAAAACAAAAAAACAAAAGAGAAATATGGTATTATAAATATATATGCCCCAAACCATTATAGGGATAAGGAAGTCTGTTGGTCTACCTTAAAAAATTATCTTATGCAGGACCAAAACAGAGACATAATCATAGGAGGAGATCTCAATTTGGTTTTGAGTGCAGAGAAGAAATTTAGGGGAATATACAATGTTGATCCATATAGGGAAATGTTAGAATCTATTATTGAAGCATGCAAATTAATGGACATGCCTCTTGGCAATGGAAAGTATACATGGAGCAACACAAGATTTGGGAAAAATAACATAAAGGAAAGGTTTATAGATTTCTAATTCAAGACAAAGTTGCTAATGCATTCAACGAGATAAAATCCAAAATCATCCACAATATAGCATCAGATCACAAACCAATGACTATTACCCTTGGGAAGTTGGAAAATCTTGGCCTAGTTCCTTTTAGATTCAGCTCCACTTGGAACAACAATGAAGAAGTTAAAAAAATCATTGCTGAAGTATGGGCAAATTCAATTTTTGGCTCTCCCAGCTATGTTTGGGAAACCAAATTAAAATCCCTGAGGAGAGAGCTAAAACATTGAGCGAGGATTAACCAACTAGAAACTAAAAAAAAGAAAGCTAGAAATAGTAGAAAAAAATTGATAGAATCCAAGTAGAAAAAGAGCAGCAAGAAGAATTGCAGGAGAGCATTTGATAGGAAAAGCAAGCATATTAGGAGATGTATAGGCAAAACAGAAAGGAAGAAGAAGAGTGGCAGCTAAAATCACAAAGTCTTTGGCTCAAAGCAAGAGACAAGAACACCACATTTTTCCATAATGCGGCGAGGATAAGAAGAAACCAAAACCAAATAGACAACATAAAAGATAGCGAAGGCAAAGAAGTTAGAGGTCAAGAGGAAATAAAGAAGGAGGCTTACAGATACTATAAAAATCTATTATCATCCCCAGCTTCAAATAACGAATATGAATATTATAATCAACATATTCCTAGGAAAATCAGTGAATCAGAAAAAAATGATCTCACAAGAGCAGTTGAAGAAAAGGAAGTTACAACTGTTGTTTGGGATTTGCATCCGGATAAGGCCCTAGGCCCAGATGGGTTCCCTATATCATTCTATAAAAACAACTGGATCATTATCAAAAAATATTTGATAAGAATTATCATAAATGTTTTTGGGAAATTCAAGGTTGGAGGATTCACAAACTCTTCCTTCCTTTCTCTTATTCCAAAAGAGTCAAACGCTAACTTCTTTAGTAGATTAAGACCCATTTCTCTGTGTAACTCCTACAAAATCACAACAAAAATTCTGGCAAACAGAATAAAAGTATTTCTTCGAGGAATA
Source organism: Pinus taeda (assembly GCA_000404065.3). NCBI lineage: Eukaryota > Viridiplantae > Streptophyta > Pinopsida > Pinales > Pinaceae > Pinus > Pinus taeda. The sequence continues at coordinate 92,458 of APFE030362435.1, read as the reverse complement.
ATATCAGAAAACCAAGGAGGATTTGTCCCAAAAAGGCAAATCCTTGACAACACTCTAATAGTGCAGGAAGTTTTGCACTCAAGCCTTATGAAAAAAGAAAAAGGAATGATTGTCAAGCTCGACATGGCTAATGCATTTGATAGGGTCAAATTGGGTTTTCTTGTTGTTGTTCTACAAAGATTTGGTTTCTCAAAAAAGGCAATAGATATAATAAAAGCTTGTATTGTGGGCCTTTGGATTGCACCTTTTGTCAATGGAAGACTAAGTGAATATTTTCAGAGCTCAAGGCATCTTTGCTAAGGATGTCCTCTCTCTCCTTTCTTATATATAATAATGGCGGACTTTCTGAGAAGAAGTCTTGAGAATTGTAGACAAGACAAGACTATTATAGGACTCTCAATCTCTCCTAAAGTTAAAAGCATAAACCACTCCCTATTTGCAGATGACACCTTGGTCATGGGAGGGGCCTCTTGCATAATGACAAGAAGAATAAAAAAGGTACTAAGTAGTTTTTTGGAAGCCTCTAGAGGACTCTATGGATGGAACACTCCCTTTCGCACTCTTCAAAAAATATCAGGTATTCTGGAAATGCCATTTCAAGAAAAATGGAGCCATTTCCAATATCTCGGACTCTCAATCTCAAAATAAAATTTGAAGACCGAAATATGGAATAAGTACATTGAGAAAATGAAACAAAAAGTGCAGAATTGGGGTATGATCTGGCTCAATATGGCATGCATGGTTTTACTAATTAAGGCCATACTCACAACTCTCCCAATTTACCAGTACGCAACAATTCTAGCCCGAGCAAGTATAAAGAAACAAATTGAGCTAGTAATAAGGGGATTCCTATGGCAAGGAGGTAAGGTGGAGATAAAGACGCATATCCTTGTAAAATGGGATGAATTAACTTTGTCATATGAGAAAGGAGAGTTGGCAATAAGACTCCTGGGGATAACGAACTTGGCTCTAGGAGAAAAAATAACAAGATTATTTATAACAGGAGAGAGCAACTGGTGGAAACAAATCCTGGAAGAAAAATACATGAACCACAATAGAACCCTCCTATTGAAGAAAGGTTATCCAATCAGGCCCTGCTCCCAGCTCTGGTTTCAGATTAAAAAAAGTGTTTCCCTCATCAAAGAAAACTCTTCTAAGATCCCTGGAAATGGTAAACTCATAAAAATATGGAAGGATACAATAATGGGAATTCAGCCTGTAGCCTGCCAAGAAAGTCTTTAGGATCTGAGAAGATGGATGAAATCAAAAGGAATCATTACTCTGGATGACATATCTCTTTGGAGAGAAGAAGAATCAGGAGATTAGTGGATTCTCAACCTCCCTCTTGGCCTTGTCTCTTAATGGAAGTCCCTAATAACCAATCTTAAGGGGGTTGCTCCACTAAGTCTTGACTCAAAAGATTCTTTTCGATGGGATCCTGATGGAGGGGATTACTCAGTCAAATTTGGATATGCTACTTTACATCAGCATGGAAATAGAGACTAGGATTTTTGGAGGGAGGCATGGAAAATTGAAACATTGCCAAAAATTAAAGTTTTCATGTGGACGCTGCTCAAAGGTAAAATACTGACCGCTGATAATCTTAATAAGAAAGGATATGAAGGCACATCTCGCTGTGAAATGTTTCAGGGAAGTGAAGAAAATATTGAACATTTTTTTGTGGGATGCCCCTTTGCAAAGGCCTGCTGGAAAGGTGTTGTTAGCCCCTTAGAGGTTGGTATCCTTCATTTGTTGCCTTTACATGAAATTTTATTATCTGCAAAAAAAAAATATCCATATTCCTTCAAAAATAAAGAAACAATAAAAAGATATTGGTTGAGTTTGCCCTCATTTATGTGTTGGCAAATCTGGTTAGCAAGAAACTAGAGGATCTTTAAAGATCGCACCCTAAATTCCAGAACAGTCCTAGCTAAAACTTGGAGCATGTCATCATAATTCATCAACTCTAAAGGAGTCAAAGCAATAGATGTCAAACACATGCAGCATGAGGAAAGAGAGTGGGTTGAATTTGCGATGAGAAAGCAACAAAAAATTCACTTTAGCAAATCTTCTAATAGCATACAAAATTGGAAAATCAGAATTAAAAAAGAGGATTTCAAAACATGGACATAAAATTTAAATAGGTCCTGCTTACTGTTTGATGGTGCTTCTAAGTTCAACCCAGGCAAGGCTGGAGCAGGAGGTATACTTCTTGATCCGAGAGGGAAAAATCTTATCACTTATGAATGGGGATTAGGAGAACTATCCAACAACAGGGCAGAAGCATATGGCCTCCTCTTGGGAACAAAAATATTAAGGCAGAGAGGTATGGAGAATCGGTTATAATGGGGGACTCTTCAATAATAATCCAATTTATGGTGGAAAGTAGAAGCCCCAAGAACACAATCCTGAGAAAAATAACAAAAAGGGTGGGAAAAAAATTTGCAGTTTCTAGGTGAACTCACCTTCAAGCATATTCCTAGAGAAAATAATCGTACCGCCGACATGCAGACGAATCTGGTTGTCAACTGTCCTATGGGAGAATCTAGAATTCATAATGCGATTGCTCAAAAATCGATCCCATAGGATTTCTCGCCTCAATGTGCAGAGAATTGCAACCAAAGAGAGAACATCAAGGTGGGCAACAATCACTTCAGCTTGAATGGTTAGATCTCAGAAGGTCAGGAAATCGAAGGAAATCCCTAAGAAGAGACAAGATAGTCAGTCTACGGCTATCAAGCGAACTGTAGCTACTCAAGCTTCCCGTGAAAAGTTAATGTTCTCTTCTCGGATGTGGCAAGATGTGAAGGAATATATACTTTCCCTTCGCTCGTCTTATTTTATATATGTCATCTTCGCCTTCCCTTTCCTCCCCCTCTGTCTCAGAAGTTGTAATTATTTTCCTTGTATTCGCTGATGCGCCCCTTTGGGGATCATGCTTACCTTCTCTGTTTTAACCTTGCCCCTCTCCTTCACGCAGCCCTTGTGGTTGTTTTCCAATTCCTATTGCCTTTGCGTAGCTTTAGGGACCCCTGCCCTTGTGCATCTTTGGAGGTGGCTCCGAATATTTTGCCTTCGCGCAGCTTTGGTGGCCTTCACCTCCCAGATTCTTAGCTTTCACGCAGATTGTGTGGTTTTTGTTTTTGGAGCCTAGTTTCCCCCTCTCTGGTAGTTGTGGGTCTTCGCGAGTCTATCTAGAGGTTGCTTTTGTTACTTCATTATGTATCTCATTTCCCCTTCTATTCTCTGCTGGATTGGTTGTCTTCTCCCTTAAGGAAAAATGGATTGGAACCCACTTACAGATGTCCCAAAGTGCGAAAACTGCGCAATTTGTCAAGCTAACAAATTCATGATTGAGCTGGTTAGTGATATGATCAAAGACTATAAATTTGAAGCAAAATCCGAGAATTCCTTTCTAAAGAGGCAAATGGGAGAGCAACGGAAAGAAATGTTTGCGCTAAAACAAAAGTGCAAGCATTTGGAGGAAACAATCAATTATCTGAAGACTTTTCTTATTAATCAGACAGGAGAAAACTCTAATGCTCAAAGCAACAAAAATTGGACTCTACCCCATCAGGATCCCTCAGCCAAAAAACATTAATTGTAATCGCCTCATTCTTCTCTTTTTTGCAAAATCTTACCACTACTAGTTTTTTATGTTATGTAGGTGTAAATTGCTATTGAATCAGTATGTAATTATTTTTAAGGATAGTGCAATTAGTAACCTTAGTAACAAAAGGGGAAGAGATTGGAAGACATAGACTGTTTTCCCTCTATTTCTCTTCTAGGATGCCTTCTCCCATTTTGGATTGATGTAATGGGAGCATGTCTCCCTCTTTTTTCTTTTTTTTGGAATAGTAATTCAATAACTGACTTTGTTGAAAAAAATGGATGTGAAACTTTGATGAAATTTTGACTTGACGCAATCCTAGTGCAATCGAAAATGATGATATGATCTTTTCTTTTCAATGAAAATCTATCAAAGGTAGGGAAATATTTTTTCACTTTTTCAACTGAAATATAAACAGAAACTCAACATCCCATTATAAACTTTTCCCTAAAATGCAAGTAACCAATTTCAACTCACCTGAATGTTGAAAACAATTTCAAATCCTCACTTTGCCTAATAATACAAGTAAACAAAAAAAAAATCTCTTTTCATACAAGCACTCAAAAATTCGAACAATGCAACAAGAAACCGAAGACGAATAAAAATGAGCTTTTCTCTAGTTGAATGCTACAACTTTGGTTGCAGTAACAAACATATGAAAAATGATTTTTCATTGCAAAACTAGCATATGAAGTATTTTCATAAACTAAACCTAATATTATAAATCACTCACTTTGACATTCGAAATAAAATTTTGCAAAAGTGTAATCTAAACCTAAAACTTGATTTAATTAGTAGAAGAAAGATAGGCAATCAATTCAACAGGACCAACAAATCTCTTTCCTAATAGGTCAATTGTTCATAAGGCAAGACTCAACTCTAATTTGCAAAACAAGAGTAATCACAAGCAAAAGACCAAAATAACATTCAATCAGACTGACAAATACCCACAAAAGGTTCTAACAGGTGTAAAACAACAACAAAAAACAAAAAAAATGGATTTGAAGAGGAAACAAGTGAGTTTTTCAAAAATTCTAGGCATGTGCGCAGGCTCTAGAGTAAACTAGTGCGCATGCGCTTTGTTTCTAAAGGATAAGTGTGCATATCTGCGCGCTATGCCTAAATTAAAAGTGAGAACTGCAAGGAAATTCAAGAAAAAATAAAACTAAAGCAAATCCAACCCAAAATCCACCTTTTTTTTTTAGACACTCAAGTAAGGCTTGTGCAGCAAGTTGAAAAGATCAAACAAGGAAAAAAATGGAAATTGAAATGATTCCCTAGTGGAGTCGTCAATTTTTTATGAGGACAAATCCCTCTTGCGGACAAGAGCGATCTCCCTAGATTTCTAAGAACCCTAGTAACAAACACATAGTAACTGCTACCTTTCTCTAAGTTCTGATTACTTGAAAGCAATAGAATGAAAGGGGCCTCTTACTAGTTTAGCGAACTGATTGATGAAGTCCCTCAAAGCTTTTGATCACTCACTTTTTAATGCTCCAAATGTCCTCTCGTCACTCCTAACAGCTTCTTCGCAATGTTATGAAAGAGATATGCAAATACAGAGACAAGCAAGAGATCAAAGCATAGAGCATATAATCAAAGAGATAAATGAATCAATTAACCAATTATACATGTGAAATGATGTATTATGTAACCAAAAATCATGTAGGGGATCAAGAAGTCCTACAAATCAAATCAATAGAGATGTAACTGAGAAAGAACATTGGTTTATATTCATAAAATTGGAGAAAAGCCTTACAACCATGTAGCCTTGATGTAGCAAACCCTTTATGTAATCTCCAACCCTCTCCCTCGAAAGACAAATCTTCCAACCTAATCTCAACAGCATAAACCTACTTCCAACAGTCCTCCCACAAACCTCAAACATGTAATGGCTTTATAGGCCAAGGATGAGAAGCTATGGATCCATTCTCCAAGGGATGAGATCCACTATTAGTGATATAGAGGTTCCATAAAGGAAAGGAAGTTACTTCATGATGGGAGGGATCATCACTGAATAAGAACTCATTCAAAGCTTATTGGTTGGGATAGATGCTACCAACATTGCTTCTAGACTTTATTTTTTTTTACGTACTTCAAGTCATGTTTGTAGGTCATAGTGGAAGACAATGCGTACTTATGCATAAATAATAATGGTCTTCCTTGCGTATGCACAAGAATCAACTAGGTAATTGCAAACATAGCCAAAATCATGGTTTTGTACCTAGGATCTAAAAATTCCACCTTCTTTGGGATAATTTAGTTTCAAAATCTGCCGGGTAATGCTCCGGAACACATGTCTAGGAAGCAAAAGATCCAAATTGATGGTCATTTTCCTAATGTGACAAAATGACATGTAACATTTATGATAACCTACCAGAAAACATTTCTCTATTTTTTATCTATAACAAATGTTTCTAATGGAGGCAAGTAATATGAGGCCTTTATGAATATCTTTTATCTAAAGTGTTTTATTCATCTTGTCACATCAGTGCACTCACCATTTAATACTAGCATCAATGGTGACCCCACCACAAGCATAAGGATACATAAAATTATTTGGTTATAAAATATTGTTCTTTAAAAAGTTATATTTTTGGTGTTGGAAGCAAATGGGAGGATCTTCCAAGTTGTGGCATCTGGTAGGGTTTCCTACATCTATAACAGTCATTTTGATGCACTTGTAGTCATCCCTCCTTGCTCTCCTTGATTTTCTTATGCCTTCATTATGTTGGTGGGGCGGGTCTGCTTTTTATCCCCTAGTAATTGTCTCAAGGTTAAAGTGGTGAATTTTTCTAGGGCTCTTGGGGCCCTCTTACCTCCTTGTTTGGTGCCTATATGACGTTCCTAACCCTCTATCTTAGGATATCCTATGCCTTTCTGTCGTTTAATCCTAGAATGTCATTGGATTCTTGGGATGTTGTTTTAGGCGGGCCAGATGGCAGAACTATGTAGACAACTAGGTCTGAGGAGTACCTCGTCTCGGGATCTCCTTTTGCTCTTATTCATTGGGATGGGGTCACTCAACCTTCTGTTTCTCACAACCAAATAGTGTCGTCTCCTAGTTCTAAGAAGACTTTGATCTCTCTTGGAAGTAATTTAGAAACCAATTAGGTAATGAGCCTTTCTATGCGCGCCTTAATGGGGAAGTTCCATTATATATCTCTCTGAAAGCACTAGATTTTGACATGGGTCAACATTCATTGGAAGTCGTTGTTGGGATATTATCCTACCTACAGCCTTCTAATGAACAATTGGATTCATTTTAATTTTATCGATGAAGGCGACCTGCTTACTTTTTTGCATCATGCTTGGGTCATTGGGCGAGGGTTTTTATGGTCGCAACATGGGTATATAGGGTTCAAACCTCTTACTGCAAAACCCAAGTCTCACTACCGATGGGTAAAGCTGGTAGGGTTTCCTCTGAATATTTAGACGAGACAAATAGTCATCAAGGTTCCCAATAGTATTAGGAAATTTCTTTTCTTCGAGGATAAGCCTCTGGTAGCCTTTAATAAATAGATTATATGTGTACTTGTGGAGATGGACCTAGAAAAGGGTTTTCCATCGGAATTGGATATCATTTTGGGTGATGTATCCTTCACATTATGTCTAGACTATTGGAAAGTCTCGTACAGATGGTCAGTATGTCATCAAACAGGCCACCTCAAGGTGGCTTGTCATGTTTTAAATTCAAACGGTTCTCAAAACCCTAGGAAGGGTGCTTAGGCTTCACTCTTATCTTAAAATATTCTTGAAGTTTCTAATGAGGCCATTTAGGGCAGAGACGTGGGTAAATTGAAGTTATCAAGCTATAGATGGACTCTCCTTCTGGTATAAAAACTAGGATATCTAACTTTACTTGCAGTGAGGATGCGTCTAACTGGGAATCATTTGGAATCAAACACTTCCAGCGGGCTTCTTATGTGGTAGATGTTTCTGGTGTGGTGGAGGTTGGACCATCGATGCACATGTTGATGTCTAAAACACATGGGTTTAAAGTTGGTGGGGTCCTTTCTCAAACCCTTGTGATGGAAATAGAATTCCTCCTTCTTTTGCTGGGGACTCGAAGGATTTTATGGATGCCATCTCAGGTAAGATCCTTCATACACTCTCGACAAATGTTACTTTAATGTTGGATTACCTTGAAAATTTCGCTTATAAATCTTATGTTGTTGATAATTTAAATTCTATTAGTCCACCTCCCCATGATCCTCATTCTTACCCTCCTACTCCTTGTGTCCTTCCCATCCCCCGTCCCCTGTTTTTCCAAACCATCTCCCCCTATCTGTAAAAACCCAATTTCCCACTCTTCAAACATCTTTGATTCTCATTTTCTATTCTTAACCTTTTAAATAATCAGACCCGACCTATTAGTGCTCTTGCTGATGTCATGCATATTTCTTCAAATACCCCGCTACAGTCTTCTTCTAAGGATAAGGCTTGTCAAGGGAACATTTCCCCTCTCGATCCTTCATACTCCCAATCTTTAAACCTTGTTGTTATTCCATCCTATCCCTCCACTTTATCCAACATTCCTTTGCAAGATAATATGTTGGCTACTTTCAATGACGTCACTGTTCAGAAGAGGAGGCAAAAAAAATACCTCACTCGAGAATCCATATCTCAGGGTGATCCTTCTGTGTAGTCTTTGCAACTTTTTGAATCTAACAGGGCCCTTGGAGCATTGCAACCCTCTCCCTTATGTTATCAATGATTATCATGTTCCTGAACATCAAGGGAGTCAGGGGTTCTCCCAAATATTGACCCCTCTGTAGTTAGTGTCCCGTCACAACCCGTCGATTACCTTCTTTTAAGAGACTATGGTCTATGCGAAAAAATCCAAGGAATTTTTGCATCATATTTGCCTAGATTGGTGCATTTGTTTGGTGGATGCAATGGGTCGATCCAGAGGTGTTACTATCCTATGGAACCTAAGGGATGCCACACTCAGACCCTTCTCTTCCTTAGCTAGTATTATCTTGGAAGGTCATCTTTGAGGTCTGGACACTCTATTTATCCTTTTTAACTGTTACAAATCATATCTTGATAGAGAATCCTTTTGGAATCAAATATCCAATAGTGGGCTTCTTCAAGAGCACTTCCTTATGCTTGCGGGAGATTTGAAATTTACTTATTCTATCTGTAAAATCTCGGGAGATAATCCCTGACCTAGTCCCTTTGCTTTGGTCATCTCTCGAATCATTTGCAAATTTCATCTCATTGATGTATGTACATCTCTTCTTGGACCCATGTGGAAAAATGGAAGAATAGGGGCTAGGGGGGTGGCAAAATGATTATATAGGTTCCTAATTGTTGACCCATTGGTTTCGAAGTTGGGAAAATACAGATCCTGGATATGCCAAGAGGTCATTTTATATTGTTTTCCTATATTCTTGCAATTGGACTTTAATGTGTCCTTTTCAAAGTTCCCCTTCAAATTCAATAGAGTTTGGCTTAAAGAGGAGTCCTTAAAAACCCTGGTTTATGATTGTTGGATGAATTTCTAGGCTTACCCTTCCATATCTACTATGGATTCATGGACTATGAAAACGAAATTAAAATATTATGTTATCAAAATGAGGAAACATTGCGTCCCCATTCTCAAAATGAATCTTGTAAAGGCATATGATAGGGTGAACTGGTGATTCCTTCGCCTTCTTCTTCTCCATATTGGCCTAGATGCAATGAAGGCCAACTGGATTATGGAATGAGTTATGTCAACTAACTTCGTTGTGCTCATCAATGGGTATCCATCTTCATTCTTTTCGACATCCAAGGGTTTAAGACAAGAATGTCCTCTATCTCCACTTTTATTCCTCTTATTTATTAAAGGATTAAGTAGGATAATTATAGCAACTAAGAGAGAGGGACACATGAAAGGATTTAAGGTATTGAAATTCATCTATCTTATGCATCTCTTATTTGTGGATGATGTCTTAATTCTCAATGATGGTTCTGAATCTGAATGGATCACTTTTAATCGTATTTTTTTTCTATCTTTTGCTCAGTTAATAGTATGTTGATTAGTCAACATAAGTTTACTTATTTTAACAACAATGTTCCTTCTCAAACTACTTTTTTTATATAATTTGTCCTTCGATATAAAATGGTTTCTTTGGAACATGGATTCTTCTATTTGGGTTATTTCCTAAAGCCAAATTATTACTATGTGGAAGATTGGAACTAGTTACTAAAGAGGATTGAGGATAGCGTAAGTAGTTGGTGTTACAAGTGGCTTTTGATTAGAGATAGAATGACTTTAATCAAGTCGGTATTGGAAAGTATTCTTGTATATTGGCTTTTTGTTTGAATATATCTAAGCCTACCCTTCATAAGATCTGACAATGTATGATCAATTTTCTTTGGAATGGTAAAAGCGGGAGCTCATTTCGCCATCTGTTCAAATGGGATATTCTTTCTCAATCAAAAGGTCAAGGTGGCAAAATTATATTGGAGAAATACATTCACAATAATTATGTTTCAGATTGGCTTTTGTCTTTTGAGTCTCACAAATCTAATGTAGGATCAAACATATGGAAGGGCATGCTAGTCACTATTCCTTGGATCACTAAATGGTTGATGTGGAAGGTTGGCAATGGAAAACTGTTCAAGTTCGGGATTGGCCCTTTTATTGGAGGAGCCTCCTTCTATAGATTATCCCTAGAGCTCATCTCTCAACTCAATATTCAGGGTGCTTCTAATCTCTGCCATGGTTTTTGGTATTCTTTGTTGTATCCTTTTAATAGCATATGGAAAAGTGCTTCTGATTTGGGTCTAAATGATGCTCTTGTTGATGAATGGGACAATTTCGTTAAGAATCTCTCTCTATGTGGTCTAATCCTATCAAAGGAGGAAGATTCTATTTCCTGGGCTTGGAACTCCTTGTCTGGGCCAACTACTACTAAACATGCCTATGACGTTATTTTAATTGTTTCTTATTTTCCCAGGACAAACTGGAAGTATAAAATGATTGGAATTGGCCTATTCTCCTAAAATGGAATACTTTATCTAGTTGGCTTTGGAGAATCACATTCAAACATGGGACCTGTTGTTGCGGAAAGGACTATCTCGGCCTAATATTTGTATCCTTTGTTCTAAAGACTAAAAATCTGCCAATCACTTGTTTTTTATGTGTGGTTTTGCAAAGGCTCTTTGGGCAACAACACTCAAGTTTTTAAATATTATGGACATCGGTACTTAGTCTCCTTTTTACCTTTGTCTCCTCTTGTGGGAGAAAAATATGGGCAACTATAAAGCCTTGCCCATCTCCATCGCGTAGGGAAACTAGAAAGTAAGGAATAAACATATTTTCGAAGTTAAACACATTAAGATCGCCAATATCTTGCCTCATATGATGGGTTTTTTCGTTGAGTTCCTTAAGCCTTTAAAGCTTTCTCAAAGTCAATATGTTTGGTTCCCTCCTAGTCCTCTTTGGAAATTTAAGTTTTTTTTTTTTTTTTTTTTTTTTTTTTGTATATTATTTATTATTATTTTTTTTGTATTTATTTATTTTATATTTATTATTATTTTTTATGGTGCATATCAATCGGGTGTTTTTGGAGGGGGTGGCACCATTTTTCTCCCAGGCAATGTGATTTATTAGATTTGGATGAATTCTGGTTCAGGGACCAATACCAAAGTAGAGGTTATTGTTGCATAGGCTCTCTTATATATAGTTGCTTCCTTGAACATTAGCACACTTCATATTTACAGAGACTCAAAGTGTGTATTGGACTAGCTAATGGGGAGAGGCCTCTAAAGGTTATTGCCCTCAAACATTGGATGGACAAAATTAAGATCCTTAAGGGCCACTTTCTAAATCTTTACTTCTAGCATATTTTGAGAGAATGGAATTTGCAAGCATATATCTTTCCAAGAAGGCTCTTTTGGCAGAGGAAGAACTCATTTTCATTGAAGAAAGAAGAGTCATTCAACTATGGAGGAGGGGATTTGTACAGATTCCAAGTGATCTTTAGTTGGCTCACATATTTTGATTTGTTATGAGGTTCTTTTATAACTCACTGCACATGAACAATTTAATTTTGCCTAAATTTGGATAGTCCTTCCTTTTTAATTTTTCTTGGACATGATCATGATGTAGTCTCAACAATGCCAAAATTACAAAAAAACTGTTAAAATTATAAATAAATTTAATATAATTAGCATTAAATCTCGAACGTAATTTTAAATGGAAAATTACTCTTATAACGTGAATTTAAAGCAATTAAATTTCATCCAATGAGTGAAACAATTTTGAATTATTTCATATAATGAAGCACTTTATACATCTTCTTTTATTAGAACATGTTCAAAAATATTGTTTAGTTTAGATTGCATCTTCATTCATTAGAATCTATTAAAAATGATTGTTTGATTTGGATAAGAAAATACTTCCAAATATAAAGTTAGCTTTATGATGAGAATTTTAACAACTTAATTTTAAGTAAATGGGTTGATTACATTTTGGGATATTTTTATATTGGTAAAGTAAGTTAGACATGTTATTTTATGTTTTAAGGAAAATATTAATTGGTGGAATTTTTAACAAAACAATTTTGTTTTGTTTTGTTTCATAAAGGACATGGGTGGATGAGGCTCATGGGGTGCAGAATAGATGGTGACAGGGTGTTCTATTAAGGCACTATGTGGTGAAAGTTTACTGGTTTTAAACTCTGTGAGAAAAAATCTAGCCATGCTAAGGGTTGGTGCGGTCGAGGGCGAGTGTGATCCCTGGGTGATTTTGACGGCTTATATGCCCCTAGGTCACAGTTACTCAAGCCACAAGTTAAGCATGCCAATCATCCTAAGACTCACAATACCTATCAAACAAAAATAAATAAAAAGGACATGGGTAGGTGTTCTTTTCAATCTACCTAAATCCGTAAGCTACATTGATGTGCTTTCATAACTCATGTACTAGTGCATTTACAATATAAATGGAATACAAATAACAATTCAAAAAAATATTTTTCATACTCAATTTTGTAAAATAGAATATTGAAGAAAAAATGTCACGTGTTGCATATAAAACATATCGCTACAAGGAAAACATAATTTGGCAGAGGTTTTTTGCAAACCTCCCAAAAAGAATTCTTTATTCTTTATCTATAATAAAGGTTTCTAATGGAGGCAAGTAATTTAAGGTCTTAATGAATGTCTTTTATCTAAAGTGTTTTATTCATCTTATCACATAAGTGCACTCACCATTTAATACTAGCATCAATGGTGACCCCACCACAAGCATCAAGATAAGTTAAATTGTGTGGTTATAAAATATTGTTTTTTAAAAAGTTATATTTTTGGTGTTGGAAGCATATGGGAGAATCTTTCGACCTATGGCATTTGGTAGGGTTTCCTGCATCTATGGCAGTCGTTTTGGTGCACTTGTAGTCATCCCTCCTTGTTCTCCTTGATTTTCTTATGTCTTCATCTTGTTGGTGGGGTGGGTCTACTTTTACTCCCTTGTATTTGTCTCACGGTTAAAGTGGTCAATTTTCTAAGGCTCACGGGGCCCTCTTACCTCCTTGTTTTGTGCTCTTATGACAATGTTTGACCCTCTGTCTCAGGATATCCTATGCCTTTTTGTTGTTTAATCCCATAATGTCATTAGATCCTTGGGATGTTGTTTAGGGAAGCCCAAATGGTGAAACTCTCCGGACAACTAGGCCTGAGGAGTACCTCATCTCAGGATCTCCTTCTGCTCCTATTCATCGAGATGGGGTCACTCGACCTTCCCTTTCTCACAAAAAAATAGTGTTGTCTCTTGGTTTTGAGAAGCCTTTGCTTTCTCTTGGAAGTGATTTAGAAATCAGTTGGGTAATGAGTCTTTTTGTGCATGCCTTGATGGGGAAGTTGCATTACATATCCCTCTTAAAGGACCAAATTTTGACTTCGGTCAACATTCGTTGGAAGCTGGTTTTGGGATATTGTCCTACCTTCAGCCTTTTAATGAACAATTGATTTCATTTTCATTTTATGGATGAAGGCGACTTGCTTACTATTTTGCATTGTGTTTGGGTTATTGGGTGAGGATTTTTATGGTTGCAGCATTTACATATAGGGTTTAATCCTCTTACTCTAAAACCCAAGTCTCGCTAACTATGGGTAAAGTTGCTAGGGTTTCCCCTGAAGCTTTGAACGAGACAAATAGTCATCAAGGTTGCTAATAGTTTGGAAATTCATTTTCTTCGAGGATATGTCTTTGGTAGTCTTTAATAAACATATTCTATGGGTACTTGTGGAGATGGACCTCAAAAAGGGTCTTTGATCGAAATTGGATATCATTCTGGGTGATGTATCCTTCACACAATGGCTGGATTATTGGAAAGTCTCATCTTGATGGTCGGTTTGTCATCGAATGAGCCACCTCAAGGTAACTTCTTTTGTTTTAAATCTAAAGGGTTTTAAAAACCCTAGTCTAGGTTCTTAGGCTCCACTCTCATCTCAAAATGTTCTTGATGTTCTTAATGAGGCAATTCAGGGTGAAGACGTGGGTAGATTGATGTTTTCGAGCTCTCTATGGACTCCTTCTAGTCTAAAAACTAGGATATCGATATTGCCTTGTGGCAAGGATGTGTCTAACCGAGGATCATTTGGAATCGAACCCTTCCAACGGGCTTCTTCTGTGGCAAATGTTTCTAGAGCAGTGGAGGCTATACCATCGGTGCCTGTGCCAATGTCTAAAACACATGGGTTTAAAGCTAGCAAGGGTCCTTTCTCAAACCCTTGTGATGGAACTAGAATTCATCCTTCTTCAGCTAAGGACTCGTCAACTTTGATGGATGCCATATTGGGTAAGCTCCTACACACACTCTCCAAAATTTATGCTTTAATGCTTGATTACCTTCAAAACTCCGCTTATAAGTTCTCTTTTGTTGATAATTTAATTTTTTTTAGTTCACCTCCTTGATGAGCCTCAATATTGCAACAAGAATTATGCAACTCCTAATGCTATCAACTTAAATTATAAACCCCGAGGTTCATATAAACTTAAGAGGATCGACACAGTATGTGCAACAAACATCTTCCTCTTCCTAGTATGACTCCCTTTGATGCAAGTGAAAGAAGGCAATGAAAAACAAAATGAGAAAAGATCTAGGTAAGCCGTCAATCCTAAGTTTCAAAAGGTAAATAACCATAAGCATCCTATTCTACTTTTGCTCAAAAGTAAATGGCATAATAGAAATCTATTATATTTGTAAAAATGTAAAGCATAATGACAACTAAGTAAATATAATCTATCTTGCTAGAAAGGAAATTCCATTAAGGAATTCTATTATATTTTGTTGGAAAGGAAAGTCCTAGATTACTCTTGCAAGAAGGAAATCACACTTTGCATAATGTAATTTATGGAAAGGAAATATTCAAGAAGCAAGTGATGTAAGAGCTAAATGATGACCTAACCAAGCCTCATCTCAACCAAAGTGGTCTCAGAGAATTCATAGGCTATAAATCTACTTCTACCGCGAATTTAGAGTGAATTTGGGCAAAGAAGATCTCGAAAACAAATTGTTGCAAGATGTCTGTTGCTCAAGTTAACTTGCCAAATGCCTAAGAAAATCAAATGAAAATGATATGGGGTAATTTTTTTATTAAGTATGATGTCTTAGGACTTCAATCCAAGTTGAATCATTCAAAAATACCCTTGTTAATATGCACTAAAAAATAACATAAAATTACTACTCTAAAAACAAGAAGTTCTAGAACTAGTGAGCAATTTAACCTACCAAATGCCTAACCTTGATCAAGTGAATATTCTATGGGGTAAATTTTGTTATTAAATAGATTTTTTTTAGAACTCAATCCAAGTGGAATCAACTCAGAAGAGCTTTTTTAACATGTGCTAAAAAATAATAGAAATTTACTATTGTTTTGCTATAGGATACTTCTAAAAAATCCAAATTTGTGAACTACTAAACCAATCCAAGTAGATCAATCATGGATATGAATTTGCAAGGTTGTTCTAAATATGCATAATTCTTGTGACTTCATAAATAACCTGCAAAACAAATCACTTCAATAATTTAACCAATATAACCTACATTAAATGAAGCATGGATACTAAGTGCAAAAAAACTCAAGAATAAGAAATGCAAGTGAACAAGACATTCAAAGAAGATAGAGATTGTACAACAGGGCTCTGAGGCTCCTAGGATGGCCAATACCAAGGATACTTAGAGTCCTATGAAGGAAACCAAGTCTTAGAAGCTGAAAATGACACCAAACTTCATTATTTGAATCAATCCAAGTAGATCCCTGCTAGAAATGAAAGTAGAGTTGCTAAACAACAAGTTTTTTCCACAATAAGACTAAGAAATACATGTCACCATAGGAAAATGCGAATTGGTACTTATACAAATTGATGAGGAAACATTCTCCTTGAAAGGAGACAATTTTTCCCTCCAAAATCCATAAAAAAGTGGATCTGGTTCCCAACACTAGGAATCTATGTTAAATGACACAAAGCACATTCCTAGATTTTCTCAATCACTAGAGCTCTAGAATTTGTTCAATAATTTCATCATATCATGTTCATTTATTCTCCAATATTGGTCCATCTTGTAGCAAGGAGAAAGTCCCCAGATTATCTCATCCTCTGAATCTTCATAGTCTGCACAATATTCTCACAATATTCTACAAAATTAAATAATATTAGGCACATAATATGCAATTATTTCTAAATCTTCCTTATGAAAATATTAAAGCTAAAAATATGTCATCTAATGCAAAAAGAGAAGTTTAATGTACTGAAGGATGGTCAAATGGGCCTTAATGTGTGTCTAATTTGGATGCCCATCACTCCCCATGATCCTCCTTGCTACCTTCCTACTCCTTGTGTCCTTCACTCTCCCTCCCTTTTCCAAACCATCTGCCCTTGTTTTCAAAAAGCCCATTCTCCTCTCTTCAGGAATCCACATATCCTCACGTTTTTCTCTTGCCCTCTTAAATAGTCAGACCCCACCTGTTAGAGTTCATGTTGATGTTAGGAATATTTCTCTGAATAACCCACTACAATCTTCTTCAAAGGAGAAGGCTTGTTAGGAGAACATTTTCCCTCTCGGTCCCTCATACTCCCAATCTTTAAACCTTGTTGTTATTCCATCATATCCCTCCCCTTTACTCAACATTCCTTTGTGTTATCAGGAAAACTAGTGTCCATTCAGAGCTGCTAGTCCAACTAAGACGGGTAGCTATCTTAGAAACAAACAAACTAAAGTTACTTTTGTTTTCCTTTATGAGAGATAGATGAGAGAGATGCAGAGAGTACCAACCTCAGTCTTTCACTTGGCTCCTTGCTTGTTTCCTCCCTCCTTTGACAGAGCTTCACCACTCCTTCCTTACTTGTCCCACTTCAAAGAACACTTGTAGAGTCAAAGTAGCAAAATACCATCAAAGCATAGATATCTAAAACCATAAACAATATAGGATCAGATGTACATTAACCATACAAATGCATATATCAATACAAGATTAAGAGATATACAAGAATATGGAGGAAAACTCAAATAGCTTTATTGATAGAAGAAGTAGAAGAGAGAATTACAACCCATTGGTTTGACCCAGCGCCATCCTCCCAACATGAAAGCCCTCTTCACCTCATGAAAATCTAGATCACCCAACACTATGATGTTCCACAGAGAAACCAAAAACACTTTCTTACAAGATACAAAATTCCAGCCTTTGGATCTCTAGGATGAGGGATCCATATATAGATGTTTGCAGGTGGGTGAGTGAGCTTCTGGGATTTTGATTAGTGTCATCTCTTTGATAGTTCTTGGTTCCACTTGGAGATTTCATGATCTCTTACTCATCCCTGGGCGAATTCAGAGAGGCAAGTGTCAAATGGGCAGCTTCTAGAAGATTCTTTGGGTTTCCACCTAGCCAACTGCCTTTGCCATTTTTTTTCTCTCGCTCATCGCACCCTACAAAAGGGATTTTTAGTATGCATCACACTTTTTGCATGTGGTGGGTGAGATGCATCACACCCTTAGCACTGAGCAGTCTGTATGATCCTAGTTTGACCAGTTCTAAGTAGTTTTTCAGGGATAACTTATGGGAGATGATGTAATCAGCTGACCTTGCTCCTTTAGGGTATGAAACAACACTTTTAGGGGCTTAGAAGCCCTTGGTTTATGGACATATGAGATTGGGGTTGTAGTGCCCAAATATGTCTATAACAGTTTCCCCCTAAAGCATGAGGTCATAAATCTTCTGATGTCGGGTGAAATGCTTTATCATGAGGATCTGAGGTTTTTTGAACTGAAAGGTGACCTGTAATAAGATACAATACAATACATTATCTTCATAATATTTTCATGATCTAGTTGAGGTGGGCATTCCCATGCTCAGATTTATAAATTCATTTTCATGTACATATGACAGAAAACTGTCTGTGTGACAGACTGATGATTCTGGTAGATCCATCATCCTTTGGCTTGGATGATTATCTTTGCAGCTATGATGTACATTGGATGTCTTTATTTTCCTGAATATATCGCAATCTAGATGGATGAAACTAGATCTGGGGTCTTCAAACTCGTTCAATCTTCGCCCGAAGTACAAGTCGATCCATGTGAAAAGATGTTCTGAAGTCAAACATGGAAAGACATCGCCTGATTACCAGCCAATGATGTAAGCTGTTAACAGGCGTGAGAGGAATCACAGATAATGATAATGACCCTCAAGGTACTGCAGTACAATTCACATGGCGTGAATATGGGACTTGACGTCGAACACCACGGAAAATCTTTCGGTCGAAGGTCATTGATGTAAACCTGTCGATGGAAGTAAGAAACTTGCCATTGAGGCATGCAAGCTTCAAAGTACTGAAAGGGTTGTTCCTAAGTCGACTTCTTGGATAATGAGCTAATGTTGACAAGAAGTGACCCGTCATAGGAGGGCCTTAATGAATCCCACATCTACGACATGAAACAGAGCAAATGATTTTGTGGAGGTGGAAACAATCTGATGATACAAGGTTCAGGGTGGCGGTCATGAAACAATAAAGCGTGAAGGTATTGCAACGGATGAGACATAAGCTAGGTTGGTGAATTCTCTGAGTGACTTCTCTTGAACATATTGGTGATACTGAAATGGATTGGTAGCGTTAACCCCAAAAATGGATGGTATGGAGGACCAATGGTGATATGACCGGTGAACGGAATAACCCAACCCGACTCAATCATGGTGATGGAGTGAAAGTGTCATGTTAAAGAGCGACCTGCTACCAATAAAGTTTCTTCAAGTTTTCTTCCTATTTTTTCCCTAGTCATTGCTGACCAGTTCCTCTTTATTTTTGTCAAGCTTGAGGAGGATAACATATTCTTGTTCTATAATATTCTCTTCGGGCAAACCTGTCGCTATGTTTTAACGAGCCTAGCGACAGTGAAACTTGCTCTTGTCTGCATGGACAAGTTCGTCGCTATTGTTTTAACAAGTTTAATGACAAAGATAACTCGGTCCTTTTCAATTTTAGAGAGTCTAAAAAGAGACAGACATGCAACTCCAGTATTCCTTTTTCGTAATATAATCCCTTAAGTCTGAAAAAGTATAAAATAATACGAAAGGGATGACTTTTCGATAGTTTTAACGAGCTAAACAAGACAAACACTCGATCTTTTTGTGCAATGATCCCTCAGGTCCAAAAAGATTAAAATCTAGAAGAGGGATGGCACTTCCAATCACTTTAACGAGCTGGAGAGGCCAATAACTCGACAATCTTTTCATATTTTATGAGTCAGATGAAAGAAGCTTAAAGTAGACTCTTTTTTGAGGAACGAGTGATATTTTCGTATAGCAGCTGGTTCCAGGTAAGGTTTGGAACTTTTTCAATCATGGCAGTGTAAAGAAGGTGGCTAATAGAATCACTCGTCTCAGCTGTTCCTCAAAAGGGGTAAACAATCAAATGGAGGTGTATGATCGGCTAAAAAAGAGTGGAGGTGATGGCAAGAACACGACCAAGGTTCAAAAGCTGATAATTATGCGATCGCAATGGTTATTTACCAAAGGTGGGTTCATTTTTTAATGAGCTTAAACTCTGGTGGAACATATGCTCATTGCTAGGTTTATTTTTTAACGAGCTTGAACTTCATGTAAAATTGCTCGTGCCAGTCATATAATAAGGATGTCTCATCGATAGGTTCATTTTTTAGGGAGCTTTCCCCATTCAAAACTTTGCTTCAGAGCCTTTTGTATACAAGCTAGGAATGACAAACTACTATCCTAAGGGTTAATTAACTACTAAGGTTAGGTAGGAAAACTCTTCCTTTACTTTACTGGTGCCATTTGGCCTTTGCAAAGGTGAATGGTTGATTAGACCAATCACCTAACTTAAGCAGTTGAAGTTAGTAAAAACTACGGGGTTAGAGTTACACTGGTTGCTTTTCACTTATATGCAAAAGGTTTGCATGCCCCTAGGTATAAAGAAAAGTAGAGTTTCCAGGTTACGATATGAAAGTTCTCACATTTGCAAGATTGCTCCATCCACATTTGCAGACAAAACACTTCCTTGGCTCTGTCCATCAAATGGACAAAGGTGAATAATGGCACACATCACTCACATAACTTTGACGAGGGAATCTTATTCTAGTCTAATCCCATTTTCCTAAACGGACGGGTGAGTCAGACTAGTCATATATCCTCCACGGAAACCTACCCTATACCTAAAGTTTTTTTGTCGAAGCAGACTAGGGTGCATGCCCCTTAGGTTTAGCCACATTCACCGAATCACTCATGCTCATCAAGTGGATTGACTGGAGATTGATGAGACATTCCTTGTGCAAAAAGACTAGTTAGGGATGGCACTTGACTATTGGCTATGTGTGAACAGGGGAATGAAAGCTGGTCTACTAGCTGGACCACTCTGCCTTCATGTGGAAAACACATCACTCGAAAGAGTGAGGAAACAATAGCTCCCATGTTATAAATGTAGTCACACCCTAGGAGTAGATTGTAATCTAAAGGTCCTTGGACTACCATCATGTTCAGATAAACAATTTTCCTTCTCAAAGTTATAAGCAAACTTGGAAGGATCCCCAACGGCCGACTGGTTCCTTTGTTGAAGCCTGTTAGATTACGAATCTCAAGCAGAAGCGATGGCGAACCAAGCACTTTCCAAGCAGTTGAGGAAAGGATACTCACAGAAGCTCCTTCATCTATGATAGTACCAACCATGACCATTATGTAAGCTTGTACTATGATTCAAAATGGTACATTAGATGGTAGACGGGGTCTGCCTAGTAGATTCCAATCGAAGGAAACGACTAGGTTGCTTGGAGGAGGGACCGAATAAACGGCTAGGTAAACCTCTGACAAACGTCCTTCTTGCAATAAAGGAACGGGTAGATTGCCCCCATGTTCATCGAATTCTATGTTGACGAAAATAATTTGAACGATGTTGTTCTCATTCTCTTTGGTGATCTGAAGGTAGACCTTCTGAAGGACCGACTATTGTCTCGACCTGTTGACTTTGGTCCTGTGTGGACTCAGAGGGTTTATCTTCAATGATAGATGCTTCGACTGACCACAAAGGTGTGTCAGTCGGATTTTCAACTAGTGATGGACTCGGCAAGAGTTTCTTGTATCCAGGAGGAAGCCGTAGTGGTGAAGCAGGACGGTTATCCAAGACTCTTTTAACTTCATCTAGGAAGGGACAACGGTGGATGGCATGATCGCCTTCACACCGTCTACAAGGAATTTTAGATCTTCCTTTTTGTCCATTGACTTCGTTCTCACTAGTTAATGGTGTAATTTCAACATGATCATCAGAGGTTGAGGACACTGGATTGTGCAAGCGGGGGGACCAGTCCGTTAAGATTCGTGGGATACAAGGACATTCTCGATGATAATGGTCTCCCTTGCAAATGACACATGGAGATTTAGGTTTGGATGGTGCAATGTGTGGATTTTCGCTAGACGATGCATGGTTGCCCCCTTTTGTAGTTGGCTTCTTCTTCTTCTTCTCCTTCCCTTTCTTCTTTTTCTCAGTTACTTGGTTTTTAGCTTCACCAAGCGAAGAGGAAGAAGGAGAGGGAGAAACAAATGAAGTAGAAGGTTGGGGGGTAACTCTAGTATCATCCAGTTGCTGATTTGATTGCTAAGGAATCATGTTGCTTTAAATGAAAGAGGTCAAGAGGAGCCATACTGGCAAGCCAACTGTCAGTCCTAGAAGGGACAATGGGGCCATATGACGTGCACCAACATCTCCCCAAGAAGAGAAGGGACTAGGATTGTCCCCAAGGGGAAATCCTTGGTTGGTGGACTCCATTTTCTCAACCTAAGACCAACGAGGGAACAATGATGTTATTCCGATTAAAATAAATTTTATGACGCTTTGACACAACTTGATTTTTCAATTTTTAAGAGTCGAGAAAAATCTAAAGATGACTCTAGTCGCATTCGATTTTTAATGAGCCTGAAGTGACAAGTGCTCAGATGGACCTTTTCTTTTAAGGAGTCTAAAAAGGAACAAAAGTGACTACTCTGGAAATCTAGATAGAGGGATTACCAAACCAATCGCAAAACTACAGAATACTTTTTACGGTACGATAGTCAATCTTCCTGAATGCTGTGTTCAGTGCATTGTGATCGATAGGGCGGCAGACACAACTTCCTAAGGATAAAGGATGTAGCCTATTGTGGTCTCCCAATATATACTTGATGGTACGTGGGAGCACAAGTCCGTACTGGCACTTGTCGTCTCAAAGAGGGGGAATCACCCAACCGACAATGAAAGTGATAGTTACTAGGCTTTACGACACCGGAATACATCTCTAGCCTAGACTTCTAAATGTTGTGCGTTAGGTTCCAAAGCATTTTTATGTTCATGGAAATTTATTTTACAGTTGATCTTTCTTAAGAAGTTTGCCTTTAAGGTTCACCGCGTGATGTAGATATACAACTCCTAAATATGCAATCTAAGATGATAAATAGTCGTTTACTTTCTTTTTGCAATGAAAACCCTAGCTACTAAGGAAAGAGAAGTAAAATCCTTTCAACATAGAGCAGAGAGCACACACTAAGATGCACTGTCCTAAATCAATTTCCACAAGTAGTCTAAATGCAATGCACATGCATGTATTTGTTTTCTGCTTTCTTAATGTGTGAATGACAAAAAGAATGCTAAGTACAGATCTGAACTATTCTTCTTTCACAACGACAGTACTAACAATTTTCTTTTCAAAAACGAAAGGAAGACCATGACAACACTTTGCAATTTCGAATTTAAAAATTTCTTTCGACACTTGAAATACTATTAATTCAAATCAAATACAATGGCAAAAGTGTAATTGACAATCAAAAAGAGGAAGACTCTTTTCTTTGACTGAAAACGACACTTGCGACACTTTCAAATCAAAAGATGACAGTTCGATTAAGCCATTGTTTGCCAAGGAGAACTGTAAATGATGAAAAATACATAAAAACATTCACAATTCTTTATCAATGGAGGCTGAATAATGCAAAGGAAGGGAGTTTCAATAGTGGTATACTGATCATAGACAACAAAACTAATGAATAAAGCTAAAGACAATGAAGAAAAAAACAAAAATCTGGAGGCAGAAACAATCTTATCTGATCATCGCACCTATAACACAGGGAAACAGGGATGCATCTCACCTACAGCACATTGGAGGTGCGATGCATCCAGACTGCCAATGGGAGACAGTGCGATGGTCCAGGAATGAGACTGAGCTTGGTTTTTGCTCACAATTTGTAGTTGAGTTCAGGGGTTTAGGTTGAGCTAATGATAGGTAGTAAACACAAAGTATATGGGCTGATCTAATGAGGTTACTTGAGCTACCACCAGGGCACTTAGGATGTTTGCAAGTCAGTTGTTCAGTTCATAAACAAACTCGGAGATTGACTGAAGCAGCGTTGATCTACTTTGCACTTGCATAGCAAATGCAGTTCGAAGGCTAGCTGGCTTAACTTCAGGCTCAATTTGTAGTTTATAAAGCAAACAAATATAAACAAGCAAACAAGCTATTCGCTCCCCAGCGGAGTCGCCATTTTGTTATCGGGAAAACTAGTGTCCATTCAGAGCTGCTAGTCCCACTAAGACGGGTAGCTATCTTAGAAACAAACAAACTAAAGTTACTTTTGTTTTCCTTTATGAGAGATAGATGAGATAGAAGTAGAGAGTACCAACCTCGGTCTTTAGCTTGGCTCCTTGCTTGTTTCCTCCCTCCTTTGACAGAGCTTCGCCACTCCTTCCTTACTTGTCGCGCTTCAAAGAACACCTGTAGAGTCAAAGCAACATAATACCATCAAAGCGTAGAGATCTAAAACCATAAACAATATAGGATCAGATGTATATTAACCATACAAATGCATATATCAATACAAGATTCAGAGATATACAAGAATATGGAGGAAAACTCAAATAGCTTTATTGATAGAAGTAGTAGAAGAGAGGATTACAACCCATTGGTCTGACCTAGTGCCATCCTCCCAGCATGAAAGCCATCTTCACCTCATGAAAA
>APFE030362435.1:38695-68176 GCA_000404065.3 Pinus taeda | reverse complement strand
CTCTCTGATAGTTCTTGGTTCCACTTGGAGATTTCATGATCTCTTACTCATCCATGGGCGAATTCAGAGAGGCAAGTGTCAAATGGGCAGTTTCTAGAAGATTCTCTGGGTTTCCACCTAGCCAACTGCCTCTGCCACTTGTCTGCTCTCGCTCATCGCACCCTACAAAAGAGATTTTTAGTATGCATCACACTTTTTGCATGTGGCAGGTGAGATGCATCACACTTTTTGCATGTGGCAGGTGAGATGCATCGCATCCTTAGCACTGAGCAGTCTGTATGGTCTTGTTTTGACCAGTTTTTCAGGGAGAACTTCTGGGAGATGATGTAATCAGCTGACCTTGCTCCTTTAGGGTATGAAACAACACTTTTAGGGGCTTAGAAGCCCTTGGTTTATGGACATATGAAATTGAGGTTGCAGTGCCCAAATATGTCTATAACAGTTTGCAAGATAATCTATTCTCTCCTTTCAATGGCATCATTGTTTGGAAGAGGAGGCAAAAAAAAATACCTCACTCGAGAATCCATATCTCAGGGTGATCCTTTTGTGGATTCTCCAAACCTTTTTGAATCTGAAAATGCCCTTGCAGAATTGAAACCCTCTCCCTTTTGTTCTTGATGGTTATCATGTCCCTGAACATCATGGGAGTCAATGGTTATCCCAAACTTTGAGCCCTCCGCAGGTTAGTGTCACAACATAATTCCCTGATTATCTTCTTTCAAGAAACTATGGTATATGTGGAAAAATCCAGGGAAGTTTTGCATAAAATTTTCCCAGATTGGTGCATTTGTTTAGTGGATGCAGTGGGTCGATCCAAAGGTCTTGATGTCCTATAGAACCCAAGGGATGCCACACTCAGACCCTTCTCTTCCTTAGTTGGTATTATCTTGGAAGGCCATCTATGAGGTCTGGACGTTCTAGTTATCCTTGTCAATTGTTGCAGTCCATATCTTGATAGAGAATCGTTTTGGAATCAAATGCCAATAGTGGGCTTCATCAAGAGAACTCCCTTATCCTTGTGGGAGATTTGAACTTTACTTCTTCTATCAATGAAATCTAGAGAGATAATGCTCAACCCGATATCTTTGCTCCGGTCATCTCTCAGCCCATATGTGAATCTCATCTCATCGATGTATGTCCATATCCTATTGGATCCACATGGAAAAAATGGAAGAATAATAGTTGAGGGTGTGGCAAAATGGCTAGATAGATTCTTGATTATTGACTTGTTGATTTCTAAGTTGGGAAAATATAGATCCTGGGTCTGCCAAGAGGTCATGTCGTATCATTTTCCTATATTATTTGATCAAAACTGAAACAAAAGTACAACAAATTATTGATATAATCATAAATACAAAGACGTAACATAAACAACACTTCATTTCATTGATATTAGAATATTGAAATATGCTTACAAACAGAATGGAAATAAACTAGCTCGGGCGATGGTAGCTTATATATGAGAAGATATGTGGTGGATACATACCTTTGAGTTGTGTTACAATGAAGCTCAAGGGCCTATTTATTATTGAACGACAAGAGAAAGACCTAAACAACCAAAACCCTAACCCCAAGAGATGTAACACCAAAAGTTTGTGGGCCCCATTGGGTAGCCAACTTCATAGGGTTGTAACTTGGTCATATTATCTCTGTTTGGCGCGTATGATACCTTGTTCTAAAGGCCTCTTTGAGTACTACATGATTTGTGGTAGGAGATTGTCAGCTTGTAGTGGACCTCAAAAAAACGTCTTTTAGGGGGTCAAAACTACTCCAAAGTTCAGGACCCGAAAAACTGCTAAAAATAGTAAATGCTGAAATAAATAAGGAAACGGATGAAACTGACTGGAGGTCTAGGTGGAATAGGTGAGTGGCCACAAATATCCACCTAGATCATTCCTCCCCCCTTGGGAAGCAATGGTACCCATTGCATACAAATCCTTCAAGAGGTGAGGAAATTTCTGTTGAACCGGGTCCCTAGTAAACCACTTGCCATGGTGAAGGAGTTTGCCTGCTTTGACAACTCGATATAGATGGATCATCTATTGGCGAGTGTTCTTGATCTGTGTAACCATGAGCTGATAAGTTGTGGCCTGTTCCATGCAGTCTAGGTTGAGCTCTGTTAGTGTGAGTTGTTCTGCAACGTCGAATGTGATCAACAATGGTGGAAAGTATGGCCAAAGGCGGTCTACATTGAACATTAGGTGCAGACCAAGGAATGGTGGGATGTTGTGCCCTAAGGAACTGTCACTAACAACATTGGTGATGGTGTATGGCCCATATCAAAGTGGGAGAAGCTTACAATGGGGTCCAATGAGGTGCTCCTTCTACAAATGTAGCCAAACTTTGTCGCCCACCTAGAACTTGTGCGACACTCGATGTTGATCATAGCGCTTCTTGTACTTAACATTGGCTCTGTCCAATATATCATGGACCTGCTGGCGGGTGTGTTGAATGCGCTCAATGAAGCTGCTAGCCCGACTGACTTCGGAATGGACGTGACCTTAATCTTCCCGAGTGGATACAAATGGTGTGGCCACATCAATGGGACATAATGGCTTGAATCCCAACCCTACTTGAAAGGGGTTGTGGCCCGTTGAGCTGTGGAGAGCCCTGTTGTAGCTGTGTTGTACATAGGGGAGACTTTCATCCCATGTGCATGGATGCTTCGAGTTGTACATACGCAAAATGTGTATGATAATATTATTGTCAACCATTGTGCAGCCATTAGTTTGGGGATGGAAATTCATGGACTTAGTAAGTTTTGTATTCAACATCGACCAGAGACTTGACCAAAATGCACTTAGGAAATTGTTGTCCCAATTTGAGACAATGGACTGCGGGATCCCAAAGTGCACCCAAAATTGCTCAAATAAGAGCTTAGTAGTGGCCTCCGTTGTGATACTCTTCTTGCAGGCTGCCATGATGGTCATCTTAGAGAATCCGTCGATGACCACAAAAACACAGCCATTTCCGTGCTTATTAGAAGGAAGGCCCTACATATAATCCTTGGAGATAGATTCCCAAGGTCGACTAGGAGTAGGTAGAGGAGTA
This sequence comes from Pinus taeda, assembly GCA_000404065.3. Classification (NCBI taxonomy): domain Eukaryota; kingdom Viridiplantae; phylum Streptophyta; class Pinopsida; order Pinales; family Pinaceae; genus Pinus; species Pinus taeda. The sequence continues at coordinate 65,125 of APFE030362435.1, read as the reverse complement.
TATAGGCCTTGCTTCTTGATGGTTGGTTTGAAAATGGTGTAGGTGGTGCAGGATCTAATGTACTTCCTAGCATCCTAACAAAGTTTCAACCAATAAAATACTTCTGCAATACCGCCATTGTTTTCTCTATTCCGAAATGTCCAACGACAAAACTGTAGTGTGCCTCTCAAATCATCTTGGCACACTTGCTTAAAGGAACACAAATGTGTCCCATGTGGCATAACAGTGCATCTTGAAGGTGAAAATTTGGAACTTGCTTCCCTTCTAGGAGTGTTTGGTATGTGTTGTCGAATTCTGGATCGCTCTGGTAAAGACCCGACCACCCCGAAGTCTCATGCCCATAGGAGTCGAGCACAGTGATCAGCGCCATGACTAGTGGTCAACTGAGGTAGTTTGCAACATTATTGGTGTTTCCCTTCTTTTACTTAATGTTAAAATGGAATTGTTGCAGGTAGGTGGACCATTTATGACGACGATCGTTCTGCTACTTCCTTTGTGTTTGTATGCATTGTAGGGGTCAGTGGTCTGTGTGGATGACCGTTTCCTTCCCCATAATGTAATGCTTCCATTGATGGAAGACCTGCACAATGGAATACATTTCTTTGTCATAAGTGGGATATTTTCAGAATGTGTATGAAAGTGTCTCACTATGGTAGGCCATTGGATGCCCATGTTGAGTAAGAACTGCACCAATAACATAGTCAGAGGCATCTGTTTCAATCTCAAATGGTTGTTGTAGGTTTGGTATTTTATTTTATTTTATTTTTATTTTTTATTTTTTATTTTTGCTTCGCCCTTGGTGAATTGACTTGTCCAAGTGATATGAGAGAACCCCAACACGAACCTGCAATATAAATTAAGTTGCGGAGCTCTGTTACAGTGGTTAGGGCTGGGCAATACTGAAGGACTTGTATCTTGGCTGGGTCCCCATGCACACCCTACTCATCAATGATGTACCCCAAATATGGAACCTGGGTCATGCCAAAAGTGCATTTCTCCAAATTGGCACACTACTTGTGTTGTCATAGGGTTTGAAGGACCTATCGAATATGGTGGAGGTGCTCTTCCCAAATCTTGCTTAAGATCAAGGTGTCATCTAAATACACCACCATAAATGCATCAAGGGTCACAAGATGTCGTCCATCAATCTCATGAAGGTTGCGGGGGAATTCGTCAACGCGAAAGGCATGACCAACCATTTGAAAAGGCCCTCCTTGGATTTAAAGGCAGACTTCCACACATCGAAGGGTTCAATTGGTACCTAGTGATAACTTGACTTCAAGTCAATCTTGGTGAAGTATTTTGCCTCCTTAAGCTAGTCTAGAAGGTCATCAACCTGTGGGATTGGGTACCTTTTCCGAACAATGATCTTATTCGGCCCGATAGTTAATACAAAGTCTCTAGGTCATGTCCTTCTTCTGTACCAATACAATCAGGTTCCCACACGGTGATGAGCTTGGCCTAATGTGCCCTTTCTGCAAGAACTCCTGAATCTGCCTCTTGATGTCATCTTTCTCCAGAACAGAGCGTTGATATATCGGTCCATTGGCTAGTGGCAAACTGGGGTCAGATCAATGGAGTGCTTGACCTGTCAGTGCAGAGGTACCCCTGTAAGTGAGGAAAAAAATGTCCATGTACTCTTCCATGACCTTTTCCATCTACTGTTGTTGTGTGGAGGATCCATGTCTGGAATCCATGGGCACAACCTTCTTCTTGTCCTTAAGGCGAATCATAAGGAAAATCATTTTCCTAGTCTGGGAAATGATCTTACTACATTACTTTGAAGTGATCAAAGAGATGGCAATATGCGTGGCTACCTCTGGTTTCCTGCACAACTTATTGCCCAAAGTAATAATCACAGAGCGAGGTCTAGACTCATATACAACATGTCAATTCCACAAGTATAGTTTTCCTAGTAGTACATCACAAACTTAAAGAGGAGAAACATCACACAATACCTCATCCATGAAGGGCTTGATGTTGTAGGGAAGGTGAAACTATAGGTTAATGCAAAGATGTCATCCTCAGTGAAGCCACCCGATAGTGTGCGACTGTGGATGTGATGTCATCAGTAGGCCCAACCGCTTCATGACCTATACTGAAATGAGGTTCTTTTAGATCCCGTTGTTGACAATGAGCTGCAACGAAGGACCCTTTACCCACATCTGTGAGTGGAAGAGGCGTTCCCCCTCCTCTGGATATTTAGGATCATTCTTTTGGATCTTGGTGGTGGCCACGGTGGCATTGGGCTCTGCATCAATGATCTATTTCCCTTTGTCATTCCCCTTGTCGGGTTCTGACTTAGAGTCAGAACATGTGTCTGAATCGGAAGCCTTCAGCTCAACCACTAGTGACTACTTGGCCCAACACTCACTTATGTTGTGAGTGGAGCTCTTATGGAACTCACACCATTTTCCTGTTTCCTTCTTTGTATTCATGATGTTGTTCTTTGATTGCGGCTTCGGCTGAATGTCCTGGGTCACCCCGCCTTGTCTTTTACCTTTGCTATGTGGTTTGGGGGCACCTTTTCCTTGCTTCAGATTCACAGATCCAAAGTCTCACTTCTTCTATTTAAACTTCTGCTCAATCTTAACAACGTATCGGTATGCCGTGCCGAGCGAGGAGATGAGCATGAACTCCATCTCGTCCTGGATGTAATTGTGTAGGAAGTCACGGTACTTGAGTACCAAATGCCGCTCAAAACCCTTGATACCCAATTTTGTGTGGAGGAAATGGAAAACATTTGTGAACTCCAACACGTCTTAGTCCCTTCCCTACCGTAGCATGGTCCACTTTATGTATTTATCTTCATAGCTCCCGATAGGGTAATATTGTTCCTTGACGATGTCTCAGAAAGAATCCCAAGTGGGTCCGGATGAAAACAATGAGGATTCCCTCCGTCATTTTGTTCACAGTAGGTTTCTCACTAGTCCTTGACATGTGGGGCGGATTTGAGAAGTGCAAAAGTAATATTTTCCCGATTGGAAAAGTCATGAACTCAAAAATATCCTTCCAATAGATTCAACCGTTTATCTATGGCATTTAGATCTATCTGGCCCTCAAATATGGGAATGTTTAAGCTAACTTGTACCTTAAAACTAGTGGTGGATCCAGAGTGGTTTTTGGATGAAGATGCGTCGCTTGTGGTTAGCCGTCAAAGAATCTGGGCAAAGTTATCCATCATCGCGTTCCTTTGTCGCTCGAGGGCTTTCTCGAGCAATATTTTGATAGGATCTCTCACACCCTCGTCTTTATTTTCTTCCACCATGGGAGGTCATTTGGGTTTGCGAGATTTGTCTTGCAAAGGTTCAACCAGATCTACCCCTAACTCCTTATATCCTGACCTCGTTGGGGACATGCAAAGAAAAATAGAGAAAGAGCAGACCACTCTGATACCACTTATCCAATCTTAAATAGAAATGCAACAAATTATAGATATAAGCATAAATATAAAGATTCAATAGAAATAACACTTCATTTCATTAATATCAGAATACTAAAATATGCTTACAAACAAAATGGAAATAAACTAGCTCGGGTGATGGTAGCTTCTCTCTGAGAAGAGATGTGGTGGCTACATGCCTTTGAACTGTGTTACAATGAGGCTTAAGGGCCTATTTATTAAATTACAATAATATAAAACCCTAAACAACCAAAAACCTAACCCCAGGTGATGTAACACCAAGAGTTTGTGGGCCTCGTTGGGGTTAGTTAGGCAACCAACTTCCCGAGGTCATAACTTGGTCATATTATCTTCGTTTGGTGCGTACGATACCTTGTTGGAAAGGTATCTTCGAGTACTACAAGATTTTTGGCAAGCCACAACAATGGGCCTATAGTGGACCTCAAAAAAACGTTATTTAAGGGGGTCAAAACTGCTTTGAAAGTTCAGGACTCAAAAAGCTACTAAAAATAGTAAATGCTGAAATAAACAAGGAAACAGATAAAACTGACTGGAGGTCTAGGTGGAATAGGCAGGTGGCCACCAATATCCACCTGGATCATTAATATAGCTGGTCTTTAATGTGTCCTTTTCAAAGTTCCCCTTCAAATTCAGTAGAGCCTTGCTTAAAGAAGAGTCCTCTAAAACCCATGTTTATGATTGTTGGATGAACTTCTAAGATGACCCTTCCATATATTCTATGGATTCATGGACTATCAAAATAAAATTAAAATTATGTTATAAAAAATGAGGAAACATTGCGCCCTAATTGTCAAAATGGTCCTTATCAAGGCATATGATAAGGTGAACTGGTGCTTCCTTCGCCTCCCTATTATGCATATTAGCCTAGATGCAATGAAGCTCAACTGGATTATGGGATGTGTTATGTCAACTAACCTTTTTGTTCTCATCAATGTGCCTCCGTCTTCATTCTTTTTGACATCCAAGGGTTTAAGACATGGATGTCCTCTGTCTCTGCTTTTATTCCTCTTAGTTATTGAGGATTAAGTAGGATAATTATTGTTGCTAAGAGAGAGGGATGCTTGAAAGGAGTTATGGTATCAAAATCCATCTATCTTATGCATCTCTTGTTTGTGGATTATGTATTAATTATGGGTGATGGTTTCGAGTCTTAATGGATCACTTTTAGAAGTAATTTTTTTCTATCTTTTCCTTAGCTATTGGCATGTTGATTATTCAACAAAAGTCTGTTCTTTTTCGCAAAAATTTTCCTTGTCAAACTATTTCGTTTATCTAATCCGCCCTTCCATATAAGATGGTTTCTTTGGAAGATGGAATCTTCTATTTGGGTTATTTCCTAAAGCCAAATTGTTACTATGTGGAGGATTGGAACTAGTTACTAAAGAGGGTTGAGGGTAGGGTAAGTAATTGGTGTTACAAGTGGCTTTCTATTGACGACAAAATGACTGTAATTAAGTCAGTATTAGAATTATTCATGTATATTGGATTTCCCTTGCAAAGATCATTAAGCCTACCCTTCATAAGATCCAACAATGTGTGGGAAATTTTCTTTGGAATGGTAAAAGCAAGAGCTCATTTCATGATTTGGTCAAGTGGGATATTCTTGCTCAACCAAAAGGTCAAGGTGGCTTGAGGTTTAAGAACCTCCAATGGTTTGGTCTTGCATTGGCTATGGAGAGTATTTGGTGGGCCATCACAAGGAAAGGCTTATGGAGCAACATTATATTGGAGAAAAACATTCACAATAATTTTGTTTTGAATTGGCTTTGGCCTTTGGAGTCTCACAGATCTAATGTAGGATCGAACATATGGAGGGGTATGTTAGTCACTATTCCTTGGATCACTAAATGGTTGATGTGGAAGGTTGGCAATGGAAAACTAGTTGAGTTAGGGATGATTCTAAGCTATGCCATGCTTTTTTGTCTTCTTTGTTGCAACCTTTTATTGGGAGATGTAAAAGTGCTTATGATTTGGGTCTAAACAATGATCTTGTTGACGAATGAGACAATTTCATAAAGAATCTCTCTCTATGTGGTCTATTCCTATCAGAGGAGGAAGATTCTATTGCCTGGGCTTGGAACTCCTTGTTTGGGAAAATTATTGTTAAACATATCTATGATGCTATTTTAGTTGTTTCTTCTTTGCCTAAGGCAAATTGGTGGTATAAAACGATATGGAATTGACTTATTCTCCTAAATTGAAATGTTTCATTTGGTTGGCTTTAGAGAATCAGATTCAAACAGTGGACCTGCTACTGAGGAAAGGACTATATGGGCCTAATATTTGTATCTTTTATTATAAAGACTCATAATATGTCAATCACTTGTGTTTTATGTGTGATTTTGCAAAGGCTCTTTAGGCAGCAACGGTCAAGTTTCTAAATATTTTGGACACCGTCCTTAGTATCCTCTTGACCTTTGTCTCCTCTAGTGGGAAAAAAAATGGGAAACTATAAAGCCTTGCCCATCTCCACCACCTAATGCAACTGGAAAGTCAAGAATAAACATATTTTTGAATTTAAACCCATTGAGATCGCTAATATGTTGCCTCAGATTATGGGTTTTTTCACTAATTACCTTAAGCCTTTGAAGCTTTCTCAGAGTCAATATGTTTGCTTCCCTTTTAGACTCTCTCTGAAAATGTAGGTTTTTTTTATGGTGCATATCAGTTAGGTTGTTGAAAAATGCCGCAAGAAAGTCTGAATTTGATTTTGCCTTGGTCAAATTGAGAAAAAATGAATTTCCACATCAACGAACAACTTGGATGTAGTTAACTTGTGTGACATGGCTTTTGTCACCCAGTTTACTCAATAAATTTGAGTTAGAGGACTTGGAGCTTAGTTAAACACGTGTGATTGCTAATTAGTAGCAATCAAGGTCAGTTATTTCAAGTTGTTTTCAGTTAAAATAGTTCTAACTATTGGAGGAACTAGTGGAAGGTCAATTGTGCAGTGGGACTCCAATCTAAGTCAATGATCATCCAATTAATTGGTCAATTAGCCCAAAATAGCTAGTGCATTCAGAGAATTCGAGTTCCCCAGCTATGGTGGAGATCCCAAGACGGTGTAACATCAGTTGTAGACTAGTCTTGAGTGTACAAGTGTTGCATGTAGTCAAATGATCAATGTTGGGAATTACGGAAGCATTTTGGAGGAAATTCCTTAATAACAGGGGACTAATTTCCTTAGGAATTGCGCAAGGAAATAAGGGCTTAAGCAAAGGGAAAATTTGACTAATTATGGATCAGAGCTTATAAATGAGTAGAAAGATAAGTTATTCACTTGTAGGTTGTGCTTAGTTGAGCAAAGCAAATGTAATACATCTCTATTCATCATATTAATGCAAGTAGGCAAAGGGGTTTTTTGCAGATTGCTTTCTCGTGGAAAAAATATTGTGTGCATTTGTGTTATTTCTCATTGCATGTTTGTGATTGATGTTCTAAATTATGAATTGAATTTCACAAAGTAGTAAAGTAGGTTTGAGGCTTGTGATTTTGATTAAAATTTCATGAGTAGTTGCAAATCTACACCATAAGTTATACATGGTACCAAAGCAGGATTCACATTAGAACAAGAATTTCGAATTTGTCTCTTAGGAGGTTCGAATTTGCAGTTCAATGTAGCAGGATCTCTTCAGAGTTGGGAACATGACCTTCAACGAGCTAAGGCTATAGCATGCCTTGGAAGGAAACTCTAATTTCATTGCATGGAAGGATCACATGGAGGGTGTTGGATGACAATGGATTGCTAGAATATGTTAAGACAAATATTGTAAAACCACATGCATCTGATGCACATAACTTAGTCCAATGGAAGAAAGATATAGCCATGGTGAGGATAATAACATTGGAGGGATTACGAGACCACATTGTCTCAAATATCCATGGGAAAGAAACTACTTACGCAATGTGGCAGGAACTGATAGATCTATTCTAAAATAGCAACGACCATAAGAAATTGGCCCTCAAAGATAAACTTCAAAATATCAAGATGCAGAAGAATGACACTATTATGCAGTAAAGGCTCACACAATTTCGTGATGAACTTGGTGGGGTTTGATGTTAATGTTGCATAAGATGACTTGGTAATCCTAGCCCTTATAGGCCTTCCAAAGAGTTGGCATAGCTAACACGATTCAGTGAACGGGAGGCAGAAATTGCGGAATTAAGAATTCTTATGGTCCGATTTGGTATAGGAGGAAATAAGGCGGAATGCTAGAAATGGGACTTCATTTAAGGTCGAGGATGAAGAAAAATTTGCATTGGTTGGAAAGGGAAAGAAGGGAAAAGGGAAAAAATCTCAAACCAAACCAGAATCCAACCAAGGGGGCAAGAAGAAAGATTTGTCCAAAATTAAATGCTTCAATTGTCATGAATTTAGGCACTATGCCACGAAGTGTCCACACAAAAATTTAAGCAAGAAGACCTTAAGAAGAGTGGCAAGTGAAGCATTGGATTCATAATTCTAGCTTGACTTCATCCTTATCACATGCATGGCCAACACAATGATGTGGTGCCTCGTCCCACATGATAGGGTGTAGAGATTTTTTTAGTGACCTAGAGGAGAAATATCTCCAAATGCACATCGAGTTGGGTGGATGACATAAGGTACAATGTGACTAGGATTGGTTTAGACACCTTTCAAAGGGAGTTTGGCTCTCCTTTGAGACTTAAGGATGTCATGTTCGTTCCATGCCTAAAGAAAAATCTCATCTCTATTGCAGTTTCAGAAGACCATGGTTATGATGTGATCTTCAACAAAGGGAAAACATTCCTGAGACACAACCACAAGATAGGTGAAGTAGATCGGGGTTCGTGTGAAGAAATTGTATAAGCTAGATGTGGAAGATTGTGCAACATTAATTAGTAAGGTGGAGAAAGTGTAGAGCCTCAATGTAGGTGAAATTTGTCACAAAATACTTGGCCATTTGCATCATGGTACATTAAATATTATGTAGAAAATAATCACCAGACTCCCCAAAGGAGCACTTGAGCAACATGATGTATGCAAAGGATCTACCTTAGGGAAGTATGTAAAATCCACATTCTGGAATCGGGACAACAAAGCACATGCAGTCTTGAAAAGGATCCACCCTGATGTATGTAGAACTTTCTCAACAACCTCCACTACGAGACATAAATATTTTTTCAATTTTATTGATGGCTTCTCAAGGAAGTGTTGGATCTTCTTCATGCGGAAAAAGGATGAGACATTCTCCAAGTTCGTAGAATTCAAGGCACTGTTTGAGAAATAAACCAACAAGAAGGTGAACATTATCAGGAGTGATAATGGAGGTGAGTACGTTTCAAATGAATTCAAAAATTTCTATTCGAAATAAGGCATTCAAAGAGAGCTGGCAACGCTCCACAACCAACAAAAGAATGTGGTGACTGAGAGAAAGAACCGTAGCATTTTGGGAGCTGCGGGGGCTATGTTGCATGACCAAGGCCTACCATTGCATTTGTGGGTAGAGGCATGCAACACAATAGCCTACTTGCAGAACCAGAGCACTCGTCGGATTCTTGGTATGATTACACTAGAAGAGGCCTTCTCGGGGAGAAAGTTGGATGTGTCACACTTTAGGATTTTTGGAGCCTCTATTTACTGCCATGTCTAAAAAAACAAGGAAGAAGCTTGATCCAACAACAAAGTTGGGGGTATTTGTGGGTTACATAAAAAATCCTCACAAGTATCGTGTGTACTTACCTTCCCTCAGAATGGGAACTATGTGAAGGGATGTAAAGTTTGATGAGGAAAAAGTGATGTGGTGCTCTCTTAAGAAGGAGCTTCAAATACCACCAGAGGAGGAGCTTTTACCTTCAAAGGAGGAGCCTCAGGAAGTTGAGGAGCAACCACAAATTGAGGATAAGAGAGTGGAGACATCCACTCAAGCATAACCATCAAGAGAAGGTAGGAAAAATACTAGGGAAGTTGATAGACTTGTGCATGATGCGAGGGAGAATGTGGGAGCTCCTTCAAATTTTCACAAGAAAAGGAGGTCACTTGAGAGGTAAACTGGCTACATGCCTCTAATGATTGGAGCAACCTATATGGGTTGATGCAATAGTGGAAGAATACAAATCCATTGTAAAGAACAATGTTTGGGAGGTGGTCTTCCTACAATTGACAGATAAATTAGTTTTGCATTCGAGATGGATCTTCAAGGTTAAGCATGCAGTAGACGAAAGAATTTATAAGGAAAAAATTGTAGCCAAGGGATACTCTTAAATTGAGGGAATTGAGTATGAGGAGACCTTTGCTCCTGTAGCAAGTTACTCATCCATTAGATCAATTCTTGCATTGGCTACGCAGATGGGGTGGAAGATCCACCAGATGGATGTAAAAACAACATTTCTTGATGGGGTTATTAAGGAGGAGGTGTACATCAAGCAACCATAAGGTTTTGAGACATTTTATCATGAGTCTCATGTGTGCAAACTCAAGCGAGCGTTGTATAGTCTCAAACAAGCACCTTGTTCTTAGTACACCAGGATTGACACCTATCTCATTGGTTTGGGCCTCACCAAAAGTGAAGTTGATTCGAACTTAAACATGAACACAACAAATTACAGATATAACCATAAATACAAAGATGTAGTAGAAATAACACTTGATTTCGTTAATATCAAATACTGAAGTATTCTTACAAATAAAATGGAAATAAGATTAGCTCGGGCGATAATAGCTTATCTATGAGAAGAGATGTGGCATCTACATGGCTCTAAACTGTGTTACAATGAGGATCGAAGGCCTATTTATTATTGAGAAACAATGGAAAATCCTTAACATCCAAAAACTTAACCCTAGGAGATGAAGCACCAAAACTATGGGCTCCGTTTGGGTAAATTGGTACATCAACTTCTCGGGGTCGTAACTTTGGCATATGGTCTCTGTTTGACGCACACAATAGCTCATTAGAAATATCTATTCGAGGACTACAACTTACGAGTTGCCAATATTAGTTAAAGTCTTATGTTGGCCCTTATTTTTCCCAAAAAATGCCGTTTAGGGCCTCAAAATAGCTCCGAAAGTTGAGGACCCGAAAAACTACCAAAAATAGTAAACTATACTACAACTAAGGAAATTGAAAAGCTGAAAGAGATAACGGTGGGGGTCCAACTGGAATAGGCAGGTGGCCACCAACATCCACCTGGATTAGAAATGGATGAAAACCCCTATCACATATTGGTAGAAGGTAAATTTCTTATTATTGTCTTATATGTTGATGATTTAATTTTAACTGGTGATGAACAGCTGATTAGATCTTGCAAGGAGGACCTTGCAAAGGAATTTGAAATGAAGGAAATGGGTCTCATGCACTACTTCCTCATATTGGAACTATGGCAAAGTGACGGGGAACTATTTGTATCTCAAGGCAAGTATGCAAATGAGATACTATAGAGATTTTGCATGGAAAGTTGTAAACCCATGGAGACACCTCTAGCAACCAATTAGATGAAGGAGGATGTCACTTCAGGTGAAGAAGTGGATGCTACCATTTATTGATAGCTAGTGCATTCACTGATGTATCTTGTGAATACACGTCCATATATGGGTTATGCAATGAACCAACTAAGCCAAGCTATGGTTAGGGCAACCAAATTATTTTGGAAGACAAATAAGCATGTTTTATGGTACCTTAGAGGAACCACCCAGTTTGGACTATGGTACAGACAAAAAGAGGGAGTGAAGGTGTGTGGCTTCACAGATAAAGATTGGGCAGGGAGTCCATCAAATCGAAAGAGTACATCATGTTGAATTTTCAGTGTTGGGTCTTGTTGTGGTAAAACACAACCCCCCAATTTTTTTTTTTTTTTCAATAGTGGGGACCCTTTCTATTAATTTTTAGCTAAAACACCTTCTATGATTTTCATTAAGAATTTTTTCCTTTTTACTTTTGTCGGATTTATGTTTTGATTGTTTATTTGAATCCGACTTTTCATAAGATTTCCATCAATACTTGTTTCACCTCATTTGGTCAACCGGTTTGTAAATGACACTCTGAAATTTGATCGTTTTTCGCCTAGATTAAAAATGTGAATAACTATATAATATTTCAATTTTTGTAACTAGTTAAGTTCAATAGTCATTCATTGTAAATATTGACTATTAGTTAGCTTTTATTATTTTTTCATTTTTCACTAACGGTCCTACAAAATGACCCAGCTAAATCATATAATGGATGAAATCATGTTTCGAAATCTTGGTAATTTACTCCAATTTATTATTTTAAAACAAGTTGCCAAGACTGGATTCTCAAAATTGCAAAGCGGTTATCGTCCATTTTGTAGGATTATTAATACCATGTGGGCCCCACTTCATATCACTTGCTTCCTCCCAAGAATTGAGATTAAAAAACGCGATAAAAAATTGCGATGCAATATTGCAATTGCAATACATCGCAAGTCACATATCGTAGAATAATTTTTTGTTTTTTATGCAATGCTATTAAAATTGTGATATGCGATTTTTGGTTTTATGCGATGGTTAAATTTTTTTATCCTGAAGTTTCTCACGCCTTATACCTCTCGTGCCTACGTCACCTCACATCACCCTCCACCTTATCCCTCTACCTCACTCACCTCACCATCACCCTCACGTCACACCTTATCACTCCATTACTCTCTCCCCACTCCTTATAGCTCCACTCACATAATGTGGGTCTTAGTTTAAATGATTTGAATTTTGGTTTGGTTGATTCCAATGGTTTATGAATTATTTTTTTAAATAAATATTATATGTGATATTATAATAATTATATTATATATTATAATATTTATTATAATTTTAATATAATTGAACTATTATTTTAAATTGATTCTTTCAAATCATTTTTTTTTTTAATTTATATTAATTCAATTTTTGCAACTTAATTAATTTTTAAATTAAATGAGCATTAATTAAAATTAATTGAATATATTAGTTCATTAATAATTAAGTTAGAATTAATTATTAAATAATTAAAATCTAATTTAGGATTAGAATTTAATTAATTCTGATTTTTGGGCCTAGGCAAGAGAATTTCCAGAATTATGTCAGTTTTGACTCATCAACTTTGGAGGTTCATAGAATAAGTTTTACTTGGCCAAATGGGGCCCACGACAGCTCATTGGAAAGATAAAATCAAAGAGAACATTTCCAAGGAGGTTTTACTAACAGATTTTATCATTTATTGGGTCTGAAATCTAGCAAAAGATCAAGCTCCGAATTTTTAAATAAAACAAATTTTCTGAGTTTTATTCTCTACATTTTCATTTGCCCAAGACTCTTTCGAATGCAGGCCCGTTCGTTAATGATATCCTTGCCCAATTAAATCATTACAGACATCAATAGAAAGATAAAACTTCATTTTCAATTATTTATTTAATTGAAATCAATTAGATTTGTTTTAATTCCAGATTTGGCATTTTAATTGTGTTTTGATTTGTTTTTGTTGGAAAACAATTGAAAAGATAAGGAGAACAAGATCTCAATCAATGAGAATGCTCTAGCAATTGAAGAATGGAATTTTGAGTAAGTGAAAATTGATTGAGCAGATCTCTTCTTCAACAAAATTTCTTACTAAGAATTCCTTTTCAAATATTATAAATAGCAGAATGCAAAATGTACTAAGGGCTTCTCTCCTCTGCAATTCTGGAATTTTGAAAACACTTATGTAATAAGGATTTAGAGTTGTCGGTGGGAGGAGAGGAATCTCAGATCTAGAGATTATTGAGGTTTTTCTTTTACATTTTGAGTTATGTATAATGAACGGAGTTCACACTATTGTAGCTCTGGTTTTGAAAGCAGAAGCTCATGAACTGTAAAAGACTGTTGGAGATCGGAGCTAGAGAATGGATTCAATAAAATTGGTATTTCAAATACTATTATTTTAAATACTTATTTCATTTTATGATGATAGGAATGTGTCAATTTACTTCCATGTTTGTGCACTTTTGTCAATATGAGTAATTTGTCTCAATTTTATATTATTATGTATCTCTACTCTTATAGATTAAATTTTGATTTCTGAATAACTATTTAATCAGAAATCTGTCTTATAAAACTGATTTGTTGAGTAGTGATATGTTGTGAACTTCTTCCGCATATTATTATTTAATTATTCAAGTTACTGATTAAATGATCAATATTATTTTGCGAACTTTTTCCTGAGTGTTGTTGATTGATTATTTCAGTTAAGAGGTCTCAATAGGATGTGTTTCAGTATTCATAATGTCGGTTAATTGAACTACTTCATTAACTTGATATTCATTATAAACTAGACATATTTAAGTCCTAATTATTTAAAATTATCTTGCTCTTAATTAGGTTAGATCTATATCTGCCTAATTGAGAGAGGATTAAGCTAGTTCCTTTTGCTTGCATCTTAGAATAATTTTGTATTTAGATTAATTTCTACATTATTTTAAGCCCTCTTCCCAAAGAGACAAACTCTAGTAGTGGCTTGGTTGAGCCCCAAATCAGCTTAAGGATCAATTTCTTGCTCGATCAACAAGAGGGTTGATCTGATGTCTCTTCTCTATTAATGAATGAAAGTCATATTTTAAATTCATTCGAGATTGAGAGAAGGGAACTAGACCTAGTTGAACTAATCGGAACCACCATTCCAAACGGAAAAGGAGCTTCTTTAAGGTCCGGATGGGGTGGTCACCCCCCATGTTGTTGCAGTGATTTTCGAGGCTTCAACATTTTGGCATTAGAAGGAGGGCTTGAACCTCCGTTGTCTATTGGAGTCTTTTGAATTTTAATATTTTATTTATCATAATGACTCCTATTAAACTTACAATTTGGACTTGTACTCATGGACGTGCATCTTCCAATACTCCACTCGAAATGGTAAGACTCTTGTCCCAGATAAAGTTTAATGGTAAGAGAAATTATTTTGCTTTTAATCATACCTTTCAATTTGTTCAAAAATTTTCAAATTACGATTTTCAAGGAATTGATGAAGGCATTTTATGCAGAATTTTTACTCTCACGTTCGCGACAAAAGCCAGAAACTGGTGTAGAACTCTTCCAGTTGCCTCAATTCACAGATGGGATCAATTTGTTACAATTTTAATTTGTAAATTTGACAGCTATGATTATGAACATATATGTGATGCAATTGAATATCTACGAAGGTTTGAAAATGAGTATGTTAGAGATTTTAATATTCGATTTTGTTTGAATTGTTTAAAATTTAAAGTCAAAGATAAACCTCCGGAAGAAGAATCATTAGATTGGTTTGAACATATTTGTTCTCTTCCTCCCATTCATAATCCATATGAAGTTAGTCCAAGCTTTGTTCCACCCCCTTCCAACATAAATGAGAACCCTACTATGGATGTGCAAATAAATTATGATGAAGTGGTCTCACAAAGCTTGGAAAATATTTCTATCTAAATGCAAGAAGACAACAACAACAATTTTGGAGAAAGAGCTACCTTGAAATTTGAAAATTACTCTGTATTTAATTTAGAAACTCAGATCGCAAATCAACAAGTACAAGCAGCAATCAAAGTAACCAATAACACACGAACTGTTGTACAAATTTCTGAATTATTCATGATGAGAAAATGCCAAATTCGGAGCAACAAAACAAGCTTCTTCAAGGAAGCATAAGTACACAAAGGAATGATCTAGAATTTGAAATTTATAATGCACAGAATGCACAAGAGTTCTCAAACAGAGAAACTTTTGAATTCATTATTTCTGATTCTCATTATTCCCTTTATCTTGATATTTTAACTGATGGTAATTTTTCCCCTCTTGGTATTAATGATATTTCAAAAAATACAGAGGCTGAACTAAATGAAATGCCAATTAGTTTTTATCAAGATAGAGAAACAATAATTGATCACTCTTTTGGAATTAATAAACATGTACTTTATATTCCTTCTTGTTTTGATAAATTGGACGAGATTGGAGGAAATTCTAATAAATATCGTGAAGCCATTTATGATAATTACTCTGACAATGAAGATGTTGTTTTGTATTCTTCTCAAGTCAATCTTCATGAGAAAATTTAAAACACATATGAGGATGAAGAATGCTTTAATTCAGATATTATTTCATTTGATCCTCATTCTCAAGCAACAAATTATCTTCATGATTTCGACATCGAAGAAATCATTCCAATTTATGATTCATATCATGATCAAGCTCTCATTCCTATTCATGTTCATAATTCTCTTTCTAATTCACAAGTTGGAATTGGCAATCATTCAAATTCCATTATTCTAGCCAAATCTTGTGAAAAAGAAATTATTTCAAAACAATCCAATTATGTTGTAACATTAGTTGTACCAATAGCGATTTTATTTATTTTTGTTTCCTCACTTATTTTGTTTAAAATCATATTTAACTTCTGATTTTATTTTTCAAAATTTTGAAATTTTACGCTAGCATATTGAACATTGCACTATCAAACACTCAATTAATGCATTTCCCTATTGGGAAATTGAAGTTTCATATTATAATAATAAACATAAAAAGCTATCAATATTTCAATTTCAATCGATGTTAATTTTTTTTTATCAAGGCTTCTATCTTCTCAAAAGCAGTATCAACAAGAGAGTGTTTTTTTACAATCTGACCAACGATCTAATTCAATTAATAATCTTCCATTGTATCTAATAGATTTCCATCCATTTTTCATTAACTCATTTGAAGAATATTTGGAAAGTTTTCGTTCATGGAAGATTGTTAATAGTTTAACACTTACATATAACACTAACAATTTTTTTCAAGCCTGTAAATCTAAAAGCTCATATCCAAAATCTGGTCTGTTATCTTCTCTTTTTAATTTCTTCCAATCAATAATGGAAATCCATTCAAATTTCTATGATCCAATTAAAATCCAGTTGGAAAGAGCATTTCAAAATAAGGAGATTTTAAATAAGTTGCTAACAATAACTGTACATTCTGCTTCCATATTTAGCTTTCTTACTTTAATTAGATTTGTATTTCTATTACTAATGTCTGAACTATACATATATGCAGGAATTAAAAAGAGAGAGTGGTTACATTGGAAATATGACTATACCTAGTCATTTTCATGTATATAGTTAGGATAGGATTAGAATTAATGTAGTTAATTTGCTTATATAGTTAATTTATATTTAACAATTCTGAAGATAAAAATAAAGCAAGCAATCAAGCCTTCTCATATCATATACATGTTCAAAGAAATATATATTTAACAATTATGTAGATAAAAATAAAGCAAGCAATCAACCCTTCTCATATCATATACACGTTCAGAGAAATATTTTCCTCTCATCGGAAACATTTTGATTTGTGCTTCCCATCTTTAAATCAAAAATTTCTTGTAGCAATACCTCTAACCATGACTACATCTCTGCCTATTTCGAATAATGTCTTTGACTAAATTTAATTGAGTATACACTTGGCACACATCACTTCAAAGCCACTTTTCTCTATTTCGGCATTTCCTTCTAAGATTTTCTTCTTAGACTGTTATTTTGAAAATTTAGATGATGCAAAAGCTTCCTGATATCATTGTCCCATAAAATATATGATTGTCTAAGCTCGCAAGATTAATGCCAATCCGATTATTATTAATCAGTCTTACTTTTTGTTGTAAATACATGAAGTTCATGTTATCTTCCTCATAATTTGTTAAAATGAACTTAAGGTTGTCCATTTTGCTATGTGCACACATTTGAATCTGTGTTGACATTCTTTCATAATCAGTGGCTTTATTCTATTCTGATCTTTAGTTTATTATTTGATGCTGTAATATGCAACATATTTATTTACTAAAGACATTATTGAATAGCCACTTTAACAATACAGACTTCGGTTAAGTTAATTCAGAATGAGCAAAGGTAATAATTACTGTTGCAATTCAAAGGGGAGCATATTTTCATTTACACTTCTGGTAAATTCTATGAATTTCAGATTTCTTGAACATGAATAACTTATTTTATTTACACTGATTTCACACTCTAGTTTATAATAAATAATGAGATGATTTTGAAAAAAATTCCGAATTTTGAGAAATCCATGGAAGAAAGTGAAGATTCATGAGATAAAATTTACAGACAATTTTCTTCTAGGTACGCATTCATCAGTTCATTTTCATCTATTGTTGGTTTTTCCTTTTCCTTAGTTTATTTCTTATTCTTGTTCTGTTTCATTTGCAGGTTTTCATTCATTTTAGAAACTTGAAGTAAGTAGCAAAACCCATTTCAAATCCGCAAAAGGTTCAGGGAAATTTTATTTGTTGTTCATTAGAATTTGAGCATTTTTTAATTTTTACTTTCATTCATTAAAAACCTCAATAGGCTTTTAAAACATTATCGCAAAATTCATTTCAGAATATTTCAATTTGATTTTCATATCACTGATACTATGATGAATATAAATTTGTGATATTCCCTTCCCGTTCATCTTCGTCAATTCTTTCCTTTCAATATTACATCATCCATATCACAACTATTTGTATCACAATATTCCATTGGAAGCGACTCTTAGTATTTACTGATAAAAAATTGCTGATGCAAGACCTTTGAAGTTCTTTTACACTCATTCTCTCGCAAACTTCCACATTTATCATATCGTATATTGCATTTCACATTTCGCTTATCCGATAGTTGACTTTGCCAATATTGCTATGTTCACACAATTCTAGACCCGATATAAAATTTAAATTAAGATCATTAAAAATATCGTGTCCATTCAATCACAATAATAGTAGGGGCATATGTTTAAAAGTCCCGATGTTCTGGATTCGATATGATATCAAATTCACTGAATAAATTTATCGGGTCCGTTCTTCATCGCACATAGGCATATCAACAATGTTACATTAAGTGCTTAAATTTGCCGATCGCCTATTTCTTTTGAGATCCAAAGCCGGTCCCACCAATTTGCCACATCATCCATCACATCCTCGCAGTCGCAGAATAATATTGACATTTCCAACATGACTATTTCCCAATATGCCGATATCGCAATCACTTCATTGTACTTTTTATTATATATGCTCATATCACAATTCTGAACCTACAATGTGCGATGTGACTATTCCCTAATCCTCGATATAACGATTCTTCGATATTGCCATTGCCCCATCGCATCGCATATTTTCACATAGCATATGTCCATATCACAAATTTGTCACCGCAACAAATATATCGGATCGCAAAACTCAAATAAAGCCTTATCTTAAGATTTTCCGATGCGATAGACTCTGATACATGCACCTTTGCCATTAACATTCAATCGTTATATCCCATATCGGCAAAGGTAAGAATTGCGGATTGAAATTTAAGTATGGGGAAGAAACTTGTGATGTGAAACATCCACTGAGGCATTGCATTGTATAAAATATTTTAAGGCAATCTTGGGTAATCACTATGGTATTAAAGCAATTGATAGGAAATTTGCAACAAGGTTAGATCATTTCGATTTCTCTTATATTTCAGTTTTAGATATTCCACTCCATATTTAAATATGAAATTTAAGACCTTCCCATCTATACATATAAATTTCATTATCTCGGATTTGGTCTTAATTTTGGACAATTTATGGAAATGGAGTTGATATGAAATTTATAATATTATGAGAACATTCATCATTGCAAGAAGCATAATTTCATTCTCATTTCTAATGGATTTGTTTTACTTTCGATTCCCTGAACACAAAGCATTATCTCCTTATAGTTTACTGTTTGCTTGGGTTTAAATAAAACAAATAATTATTTTGGGTTATAAGATCATGGTTAGTTCAACATTTTCATGCTTTTAATTTTAATTAAAAGAAAAAGTTAGTTAGCAATGGAAAATATGATATCTCATAGGGAAGATTAAATGCAATTCTCCAATGGTAAGTTTCATTACCTACTTTCAATTATTTTCATTACTTTACTTTAGTTTCATTTTTGTTTTTAAATTCTGCTAATATAAAAATCTGTTTTGCAGCTCTTCATAAAAGATTTCAATCCTCCACCATATCAGATTTTGAAGCCTTATACTCTTTCCCTGGTTTGCTTCCAAGAAGCATCGATAATCTTTGTCGAAATAACCACACTAGGATGTTTCTGAACCTTTAGTTTGTTTCTTCAAGCATTCTTTTTATTAGAAAATGATTAACATGATGCTTTGAAACAAGAAGATTGACACCAGACATAAATTTTTTCATTGTGGCTGAATTTTATCATCACTGCAATCTGAAGCCTAAAATGGTGACTCTGTCATAATTTACACAAAAGGCCTTTTTGTTACCTAACAATGATCGACATACACAGAAAAAGAATGTTAATAGTCTGTTGGTTTTTCTCTTAAATCTCTTAATAGAGTTTGTTTTTCTTATTATAAAGGTATACATACTTAGGGAAGAGATTATAGAACAAGAGAAGTTGACAAAGTATCATAAAATCTGAGAAATTTCTTTTTTTCATCAAAATTGTAATTATTTTGAGATTTCAATATTTTATTAAGATCTTTCAAAATTCTATTATCAGTCAAGAAAAATTATTTTTAACCAAGTAAAGACACTTTGCAGCGAAGCACCCTTAACTCTGAAATTGTCATTCTTAACTCTTAAGGAGTCAATAATTCTCCCTGTCCAAAAGTCTTGTTTTTCTAGAGTGTAATCCAAAAATATATTTAAACTTAAAAAATAAGAGGTCTCATCACGAGTCTGCTTACCATGATCATAGGGGAAAAAGAAGCTGACATTACCAACACTGCTAAACAAACCAGGGTAATGGCTTATGATTGCAAACAATTATAAGATAAGGGGTCTCATCACGAGCCAACTTGTTCAATCCAATTATAACCAGTGAATGGCATTGTCAACTATCTAGTTACCAAACTAGGACTATGGCTTTTAAGAACTAAAAAATAAAAACAAATACAAAGAAAATAAACATATATAAATGGATTTATCTCTAGGTCAATAATTCTTAAATAGATGGGATTTTGGATCGTTGATGATTAAAAGGTAACCTTGTCGAGGCTATAGATGTTTGCTGGCATCAGTGGCTCTACCTGTGACAAATGAGTATATTTTAAAAGTTAAGCTGTAAAGTGACCCCTGCTTTATCTCTACAGCTAATTAAAGACTGATATAGAGTTATGAGATATTTTAATTTATGATGAATTTTAAGAAAAATTACAGTTAAATGATTCTTGTTTTTATTCAGACTAATGAACTTAGTCAAACATTTCAAAAATAATTCTCTCCTCTTTAATTATTTTTACTTTAATTTTAGGAAAATCTCATTCATGTAAAACAGAGATCACTGGTTCTTCTCATGCGTGTCACCATTGTTGTGGTAAAGCACAATCCTCCATTTTTTTTGTATGTACTTCAATAATGGGGACCCTTTCTATTAATTTTTGGCTAAAACACCTTTTATGATTTTCATTAAGAATTTTTTTCTTTTTTACTTTTGTCGGATTTATGTTTTGATTATTTTTTCAAATCCCACTTTTCATGAGCTTTCTATCGATACTTGTTTCACCTCATTTGGTCAGCCGATTTGTAAATGACAATCCTTTGAAATTTGATTGTTTTTTTGCCTAGATTAAAAATGTGAATAAGTGTATAATATTTCAATTTTTGTAACTAATTAAGTTCAATAATCATTCATTGTAAATATTGACTTTTATTTAACTTTTATTAATTTTTCATTTTTCACTAACGGTCCTACAAAATGACCTAGCTAAATCATACAATGGATGAAATCATATTTCGAAATCTTGGTAATTTACTCCAATTTATTATTTTAAAACAAGTTGCCAAGATCGAATTCTCAAAATTGCAAAGTGACTATAGTCCAATTTGTAGGATTATTAACTCCACGTGGCCCCACTTCATATCATTTGCTTCCTTCCAAGAATTGTGATTTTAAAAATGCGATTAAAAAATGAGATAAAAATTGCGATGTGATATTGTGATTGCAATACGTCGCAAATCGCATATCGCAAAATAATTTTTTGTTTTTTATGCAATGCTATTAAAATTGCGATATGAGATTTTTGGTTTTATCCGACAGTTAAAATTTATTATTCTAAAGTTTCTCACACCTTATACCTCTCGGGCCTACATCACCCTCCACCTTATCCCTCCACCTCACTCACCTCATCATCACCCTCACGTCACACCTTATCACTCCATTACTCTCCCCACTCCTTATAACTCCACTCACGTAATGTGGGTTTTAGTTTAGATGATTTGAATTTTGATTTGGTTGATTCCCATGGTTTGTGAATTAATTTTTTAAATAAATATTATATTTGTATTTTATTTTTATAATTTTAATATAATTTGAATGATAATATAATATAATATTAATTAATTTTAAAATAATTCTTCCAATCATTTTATATTAATTAAATTTTGTAATATAATTAATTTTAAATTAAATGAGCATTAATAAAATTAATTGAATTATTACTTAATAATAATTAAGTTAGAATTAATTATTAAATAATTAAAATCTAATTTAGGATTAGAATTTAATTAATAAATTCTGATTTTTGGGCCTAGGCAACATAATTTCCAGAATTATACCAGTTTTGACTCATCAACTTTGGATGTTCATAAAATAAGTTTTACTTGGCCAAATGAGGTCTAGGACGGCTCATTGGAAAGATAAAATCAAGGAGAATATTTCTAAGGAGGTTTCACTAACGGATTTGATCATTTATTGGGTCTGAAATCCAGCAGAAGATCAAGCTCTAGATTTTTAAATAAAACAAATTTTCTGAGTTTTATTCTCTACATTTTCATTTGCCCAAGCCTCTTTTGAATGCAGACCCATTCGTCAATGATATCTTTAGCCAATTAAATCATTACGAGCATCAATAGAAAGATAAAAATTTCATTTACAATTATTTATTTAATTGAAATCAATTAGATTTGTTTCAATTCTAGATTTGGCATTTTAATTGTGTTTTGATTTGTTTTTGCTGGAAAACAGTTGAAAAGATGAGGAGAACAAGATCTCAATCAATGAGAATGCTCCAGCAATTGAAGAATGGAATTTTGAGCAAATGAAAATTGATTGAGCAGATCTCTTCTTCAACAAAATTTCTTGTTAAGAATTCCTTTGCAAATATTATAAATAGCAGATTGCAAAATGTACTAAGGGATTCTCTCCTCTGCAATTATGGAATTCTAAAAGCACTTCTGTAATAAGGATTTAGAGTTGTAGGTGGGAGGAGAGGAATCTCAGATCTAGATATTATTGAGGTTTTTCTTTTACATTTTGAGTTATGTATAATGAACAGAGTTTGCAATATTGTAGCTCTAGTTTTGAAAGCAGAAGCTCAGGCACTGTAAAAGACTATTGGAGACTGGACCTAGAGAATGGATTCAATAAAATTGGTATTTCGAATACTATTATTTTAAATACTTGTTTCATTTTATGATGATAGGAATGTGTCAATTTACTTCCATGTTTGTGCACTTTTGTCGATATGAATAATTTGTCTCAATTTTATGTTATTATGTATCTCTACTCTTATGGATTAAAGTTTGATTTTTGGGTAACTATTTACTTAGAAATCTGTCTTATAAAATTGATTTGTTGAATAGTGATATTTTGTGAACTTATTCCGCATATTATTATTTAATTATTCAAGTTACTGATTAAATGATCAATATCATTTTGTGAACTTTTTCTTGAGTGTTGTTGATTGATTATTTCAGTTAAGAGGTCTCAATAAGATGTGTTTCGGTATTCATAATGCCAGTTAATTGAACTACTTCATTAACTTGATATTCATTATAAACCAGACATATTTAAGTCCCAATTATTTAAATTATCTTGCTCTTAATTGGGTTAGATCTATATTTGCCTAATTGAGATAGGATTAAGATAGTTCCTTTTGCTTGCATATTAGAATAAGTTTGTATTTAGATTAATTTCTACATTCTTTTGAGTCCTCTTCCCAAAGAGGCAAACTCTAGTAGTGGCTTGGCTGAGCCCCAAATCAGCTTAAGGATCAATTTCTTGCCCGATTAGCAAGAGGTTTGATTTGATGTCTCTTCTCCATTGATGAATGAAAGTCATATTTTAAATCCATTGAAGATTGAGAGGAGGTAACTGGACCTAGTTGAACCAATTGGAACCGCCATTCCAAACAGAAAAGGAGCTACTTTAAGGTCCGGACCGGGTGGTCATCCCCCATGTTGTTGCATCGATTTTCGAGGCTTCAACAGGTCCATAGCTATTTCCTAGTACAAAAAGAAGCAAATGTATGTGGCGCTCATCTTGACAGAAGAAAAATACATGGTTACAAGCCAAGTAGCATGTGATGTGATCTGGATGAGAAAGATACTTGTGGGATTATTTTCTCAAATGATGGATCCAACTGTGATCTATTGTGATAATCAAAATTGCATCAGCTTTATGAGAATCCTATATTTCACGATCGATCCAAGCATATAGATATCTGTTACCAGCATTTACGAGACTGTGTGCAGATGTGAATACTGTTCCTACAATACATTCCAACATAAGAACAAGATGCTGATATTTTTGTCAAACACTTTGTCGAAGGGAAGTTCGAGTTCCATAGGTGCAGGATAAGGGTGGTTGATAATCCCTTTCTTACTAAGAGGGAGTGTTGAAAAATGCAGCAAGAAAGTCTTAATTTTATTTTGCCTTCGTCAAATTGAGAAAATTCGAATGTCCACATCAAAAGATAACTTAGATGTAGTTAACTTGTGTGACATGGCTTGTGTCACCCAGTTTACTCAGTAATTTTGAGTTAGAGGACTTGGAGTTCAGTTAAGCATCTATGATTGATAATTTGTAGCAATCAAGGTCAGTTATTTCAAGTTGTTTTCAGCTAAATTATTTCTAACTATTGGAGGAACTAGTGGAAGGTCAATTGTGTAGTGGGACTTCTGTCTAACTCAGTGATAATCCAGTTGACTGATCAATCAACCCAAAATAGATAGTGCATGCTGAGAATTTGGGTTCCCTAGCTGTGGTGGATATTCCAAAGCAAAGTAACATGAGTTGTAGACTAGTCTTGCGTGTACAGGTGTTGCATGTGGTCAAATGATCAACCTTGGGAATTGTGCAAGCATTTTGGAGGAAATTCCTAAATAACAGGGGCCTAATTTCCTTATGAATTGCGCAAAGAAATAGGGTTGAAGCAAAGGCAGAAACTGACTAAGTCTGGGTCAGAGCTTCTCAGTGAGCAGAGAGATAGGTTATTCACTTGCAGGTCGTGCTCAATTGAGAAAAGAAATTATAATAAATCTCAATTCATCAGATTAATGCAAGTAATCAAATGGGTTTTTAACATATTGTTTTCCCTTCGAGAAAAATATTTTGTGCATGTGTGTTATTTCTCATTGCATGTTTGTGATTGATGTTCTAAATTGTGAATTGATTTCCTTAGAGCAATAGAGTAGGTTTGTGTCTTTTGATTTGATTAAAATTTCATGACCAGTTGCAAATATACACCATAATTTCTACACAAGTGTTTATGGAGGGGGTGGCACCATTTTTCTCCCAGGTAGTGTAACTTATCAAATTTGGATGAATTCTGGTTCAATGTCCAATACCAAAGTAGAGGTTATTGCTGCTTGGGCTGTCTTATATATAATAACTTCCTTGAACATTAACACACTTCAGATTTACAAAGATTCAAAATGTGTGTTCAAATAGATAATGGGGAGGGGATATCTAAAGGTTATTTCCCTCAAACACTTGATGGACTGAATTTAGATCCTTAAGGGCGACTTTCTAAATCTTTACTTCTAGCATATTTTGAGAGAATGGAACCTACAAGCAGATTATATTGCCAAGAAGAAGGACTCATCTTCTTTGAAGAAAGAAGACGCATTAAACTATGGATGAGGGGATATGTACAAATTCCAAGTGATCTACGGTTCAATCACATATTTTGACTTGTTAAGAAGTTTTTTGATAGCTAACTACACATGAACAATTTATTTTTTCCTAAATTTGGACAATCCTTCCCCTTTTCTTTTTTGTTGAAGTTTATAATGTCTCGGCCTTCTTAGATTTGTAATATTTTTCAACATTTTTGCTCTGCGAGTACTTAGCTATATGATGTTCCTATCTTATTGGTTATTGGTCATTGCTAGTCTGTTTTCGTTTTTGTGTTGCATACAACATCTGTTTTTTGTGGCTATACTTGTCTTTGAAGTATTTCAAATCAAATATATGTACCTATACTCCTCCCGCGTAATGAAATGGAAGATTTCTCTTTTCTCGAAAAAAAATGTTGTTTTTTAAAAGAGTTACCAAAATATTTTTAACGTACCATATACCCATAAATGGATTGATGCATATGTATGTCATCTAGCACACCATGATAAATTAAAATATTATGTCATCAAAAACAAATTGATCACACACACACACACACACACATATATATGAAGAGAGAGAAAAAGATGTAAGTGGATCATACCCCACCCCCATGTCCTTCTTTTTATTGTAAATTGGTTCGATCTCATGTGTTGGGAGGAATGATTGATATTTTCCTTACTGTTAGGGTCCTATAAATATAGTAGTCCAATATGGTTATTTAGCCATTTATTCCACAGGGATATTGTAATTTTTTTTTTCTCATTCTAGATTGTCTAGCCCATAAAAAGGAAAATAGAAAAAGAAAAGAAAAATAGGAAAAGAAAAGAAAAATAGAAAATACAGAAATAAACTATTAAGGGGGGAAAGTGAAAAAAAAAATATAAATAAACTCCATAGGGCACGCTAGTCTAAATGCCACCAAAGTTATTTTTATTAAAGTTTTTATTTTTGAATAAAAGTCAAAATGACATGAAACAACGTTTTGTCGTTTTTCATAAAGTGTATGCATGTGTCAATGGAGATGATTTTCCCCGCTTAGATCAACAATGGAGGGCATCTTTCTGATCCCCCCGACCCTTAGGGACTTAACAGGGGGTGAAAAGTGGTTTCTCAGTTCACCACTTTGGTTACGTGTCTATCCCGTAGCGTTTTAGGGGGGTCCCTTCCCAATACAACTTACCACTCCTACCCCCC
>APFE030362435.1:22793-38675 GCA_000404065.3 Pinus taeda | reverse complement strand
CCCCCCCTCCCCCCCCCCCCGAAAACCACCATCCCGTGCCTCCTTTCACCTTCTCAACCCTGCACCATTCGTTCACGCTCACTTGTCATCCATCCTGCCATTCACTTATGCTCACCTGTCATCCATCCCGCCATCCATGTCACCTCCCCTCCATGTCAGTTGACAATTATCTTTCAAATCACCTGCTAATTGCAAATGAATGTTAGATAATTAATCTCTCCAGCCAACGGATGCATTCCTAATTAATACCCCACTCCAAAACAGTAATAATTCCATTATAACCCCTGCGAATCTCGTTATAAAAATCTATCAAGAACCTGTAAATTTTCCATTTCGACACTCATTTGAATTGTGTTGGTCCAACTTGAAGTGTTTTGAAGATACCAACACCATCTACAATCCATCTCGCTTTGCAATTTTCAGTCAACAATAGTTTGGTAGCATTGTTCCTCCAATTCTCCTTTGAAATTAAAAATGTCATCACATAAGGGAAAAGGAAAGATGCACGAGGAGAATCCCATGGTACCCCCTGTCCTAGATCTAGATAGGACTCTCTTGATTGATACCCAATACAAAATAGTTGAAACCCAGTGCGAATTTGATCTATATGAGATCCATAATTGGGAAAAACATAAATATTTAGATTAGAGATGATTTAAGCATCGAGGAATCTTTCCTCCCTCAATTTACCTTTCCTCAAACTCACATTTTCCCTGAATTCTCTACCTGGTGTCATCTTAGATACCTCCCCAGCCAAAAAGCAATAATTGCCCAGAACAATGAGGTCCTCTTTACCATTTCCATAGAAATCATTTTCCAAGCCTTACAGATAAATCCTTAGGCCTCTCTGCACCCGGTTTCCACTGATGCACTAATGGAGATATATAAGAAACTTACTTTCCCCCAGGGAGCCCACATTTTCGAATGATTTATACCTGATAATGTTGATTTTCCTAGAACAAATCCCCCATACTCTGCCTCTATTTTCCCAGAAATGTTCAGACAAGTCATTTCTACGGTTACTTATTTATTAGGCTATCATACAAACCAGTGGGTAGATGAGGTAGTATTAGGATTTTTATCAGTATTTGTAGTTAGTCAGAAGCCTTTAGTTCTTTTCAATTACAACCAGTTCTTATCATATGTCATACATGAGTAATTTCTCAAGTTTAAAGCTAAAGAGGTATTCTTTTTTTTGCTGAAGCAAGAGTCAAACCTTCTATTTCATTAAATCAGAAAATAAATTACATAAAATACAACAGTCCACGAGGAACTGTAGACCAAGGAAAAACCATTCTCTTATTGCCAAGGGCATTGAGCTGAAGGCAAAACCCCGACCCCTATAAACAAAATCTCAAAACCCTCAAAACACAGACAATGCTAAGGTCGTACAGTCTGGCCATAGAAAGCCGATTAACGAGAATCAAATCGGGCCGTCAACAAGCACACACTTTAAATAAAGATTCGGACCCAAAGAGGAAAAAAGGATTTCGGGTCCGAATAACCCATGAACTCACGAACCTATAGAACGTACGATAATCAACGAATCCTGCTAAGAACATTTTGCATCCTGCCATGAATTCAATGATTCCCGCCCTCATCCGAACTTGCATCCTTAATCTCCACTGTTAAATCTACTCGCTCGATCCAACAACAGTGGAGGATTTCGCAGTACTTAGGAGCACGACGCTTACCCATCTGGACCCACCTACATGCTCGTTCGTTCCTGACTGTAGATCCGCCTTGCTTAATTTGACTGCCGAGGATCATATCGCACGGGTCTAAAGCACCGAACATTAGCGCGCGATGAAGGTGGTATTCAATCCCTCCCCTTGGCCATGTGTAGCACGGCAAGTGGAATCGCTTCCATTTCGGAAAAACTGCTTCCCGCTTGTAAGGCCTGCAATAACCGATATACCACCCCAAGAGCGGTATTGTGTCCATAGAAGGAAAACCAAAGGTATTGAGGCCGTCGAAAAATACCAGATTCTGGCTCCTCACCGCATCTCCTCTACGCCTGTACCTGAACTAATGTAAGATGTTACTCCAACCATCCGACCGACCATCCGAGGAATAGAGTCTGCCGAGCTACTTCCACCTGGAGCCTCTGAGATTGTACTTACCGGGGTTGCGAACGATGACAGTGGCCTGCATCCCCCAAAAGACTAGACTGTGAAAAAATCAGCAATTCATAAAGAAACCAAGTCATCTAGACACCGCCTCCATGGCTCTGTTCTGAAACACCATCCTGTCTTCATCCGCTTGGTCATGATAATTCACCTTTAATATGTTATGAGGAAACTCTTGCCAACCCATCGTGACCCTGCTTTCTGTACAGATCACTCCTTGATTGGCTAGAATATCCACCAATTTATTGGCCGTTCTTCGCACATGGTTAAAAATTACTGTTCGAAGGCACTGGAGGTGAAGCTGAATCCATTGAAAGACCTGGATCAACCTCCAATTTTTTGAGACTTTTTCCGGCATCGTGTCCTAACTGGTTCTCTTGACCGAGCTAATGATTAACTCATAATCAACTTCGACAATCACATTTTGGCGGTTATCCTGCTCCAAGAAATCTAAACATTGCTCCACAGCCATTAATTCTGCCATATTGTTAGTGGATCTTCCTAAATGGCAATGGAAGATGAAAAGAATACTTCTATTTTCATCCCTTAACACCCCTCCATAGCCAGCAGTACCCGGGTTGCCTTTCGAATCCCCATCAATGTTGTATTTCAAAAAACCCTTAGGGGGAGGATGCCAGAAATCCTGCTCAGAATCCATTTTCATTACCTTCCTATCCAGGCCCTGGGAATAAGTCCCTGCAAACCCAGCTGACAGAGAATCCTTAATTCAGCTTTTGAAGGTGGTTTCTTAGGGGGATTTCGCACTATAGTACCAACCGTCTCCTTAAGCTGTTTTAAGATTTGCTCAAGAAGGTGTTGGGAGGGCTTCTTTTCATTTTTGAAGATTCTATTGTTCCTTTCTTTCCAGACATTCCATATAATGAATCTTGGCGTAAGAGCCCAAGCTGAGCCAAGAAATTCATAATCAAAAAAGTTTCTTCTCCAATTGTTTAGGGTATTGATAATACTCCCTTTGTCCCTATCGGTCTGTTGGAAGATGGTGGCAAAAGTATCCCACAACCTGGAGGTGAAAATGAAATTATTGAGAAGGTGCTCCATTGTTTCCTCTTGGGCTTCACAAAGTTGGCATCTGGAAGGCCCCATAACACCCCTCTTCTGAATGTTGTCCCAAGTCAAAATTTTCTTATGTTGAACTAGCCACATGAAGAGTTTAATCTTCATCCAACCTTGATGCCTCCATAGGTTCTTCCAAATCCTATGCAGAACATGGGAATCTAGTTCAAGGAGTATGCGTATTGCCTCCTTAAGATTAAAGGTACCCTCATTATTGTTGCCCCATCTCAGTTGGTCATGCCCTCCTGACACTAAAATATTCCTTTGTTCTAACATTTTCATAAGTGCCTCTGCTTTAGCTTTCAAGGGGCTGTCATCCCTATAATTAATGTTCCTCCAGGTTCTCCATTTTCCTATACTGTTGGTTTGATCCCAAAAATCTTTTACCTTAGATAAGCCTTTGGTGTCTATCTCTTTCTTGAGGTCCAAAAAGTCCTCTTTGAACAGTATAGGTTCTTGTTGCCATTTATCCTCCCAAAATAAAGCTAAATCTCCCTCTCTGATTTCCCAGAAGCTGTTTTTTTGAACTAAGCCCCTGTTATCCTAGGCCTTATTCCAGATGTGTGAGCCCTTTACATTTCCAGACATCCTGATGTGATCATTAATTTGCCAAGTGTTGGCATATTTTCATTTCCAAATACTAGCTCACTGAGCCTTTGGGTAAAGCTGAAGAGGTATTCAAACACCAATAAGTTTTAGTATATATGAAGTTATTTTACTAAGAAGGCATGTTCAAATTTCAATTGAAAAAGATGGATGACCAGGGAAATCCTTTATCAGTCATTTACTAGATTTCTTTAGTCAGAAGAAACTCAGAGGATTATTCCTTCACTGATTTTGTGGATAAGTTTCTACATACATTCTTATGTATAGTATGTAGTGATGTCATAACAAGAATTTCACTAGAGATCAAGCGGGTTTTGCATCTTTCGGAGCAGTTAAAAGTTGGAGACTTGTATTTATACTAGAACTATATAAAAATCATAATCTATGGGTATGAAATTCCTCCCTATAGATTACCAAAGTTTGTGTTGGTGAGAGTCTTTGCTCTAGAATATGCTAGAGACGTTGAATATGGATAAATTGCACTTTGTCTCAAGAAATAAGAAATCATAGTTTATATTAAAGGCAAATTTAGGGCCCTATATTGTAAATACTAGACCAACATCAAAGGAAGTGGAGGGAATCTTAAAACAGATGAAATTCAAACCAAGCTTCACATGGTCTTATGATCCTTTATGGATAATTTCAAAGCTGAGGGTATTATAGAAGATCACTCCATAGGCACATACACCTAGGACAGAGATAGAGCAAAATGCTAATCAAGAGCAATGGACATAAAACACTTTGCATGAGGCCGAAGAGCAGTTAGTCAATCAATCGTATCTGCAAACTCCTATCCCAAAAGACAAAGAAATTAAGAGGCCAAGGGAAAGTATGTCCCCCACAGATTTAGAAAATCAGGTTGCAGATTTCGTTTTGTTCAAGAGAAGAAAGAAGGAGCCAAAGACTACTACTAAGTCAGATAGTGACCCTCAAGAAATAACTATTCAAGCAGAATTCTTAGAAGAAAAGGATTCACAAGAGCAAAGTACCATGGTTTTGATAGGCATCCCTACTACTCCATTCACATATGTTGAGGAGACAACTGAGTCGCATATCTCTTCTACCTCTCAAATTCCAGCAAAACAAAGTATTTTTACAAGGTATAGAGAGATCAAGTTGAATAATGAAGCTTTAAGGCTTTAACATATTCAGAATTTTGGAAGAAACTACCACCACCCAACACATATTGCTATATGCATTTGACTTAGGAAAAGGGCAGTTCCAAATGGCCTTTTTGGAACCTACAATGTCAGCCCCAAGAAGTGTTGAAGATTATAAGGCTTCAATATTTTATGTTGATACCAAGAAGGTCCATGCAATCGATCAAATAATATTGCATAAGCAAGCATGCGAAATGATCTACTCAACGCTGACCAGTTCAAGCATGGCTACCTCTATGTTGTAGACCTCTTTAAATAATATGCACTCTGGCCAAAGACACTAAGATTAAAAATTTAGAAGATTTAATTATCAAACTAGGATATGATCCTAGTGATGTCAAGGCAACCAAGGATATAATTAATAACAAAAATGCATATATTCAAGCCCTCAGGAAAAAAATTAAGCTTCCAACTACAAAACACCCTCAGGCCAAGGAAGTGACCAATCTGGAGATGGAGAAAGAAAAATGGTTCAAAATAATAGTGGAACAAAATGTTCAAATCCAGAAGATGGAATAGGACATGGAAACAATGTTGACGAAAAAACAACAATTAGAGGAAACATGCACATCAGCAATAGGCACATCAATAGAAGGTACATCAATGCAACAAGAAGCACAACAAATAACAGAAGCATCAACCTCAGATTATTCAGACAAGCTAGCTCAAGCTTTAGGAGAATTATCATCAACAAATAAGGAAATGGAGAAGTTGACAACAACACTCACCAAGAAGGAGGAGAACAAGATCAAAGAAGACAATGCAAACACGCCAAAGGTACAAAATAATTTCAAACTGATTCAACAGATTCAAAAGTACGAGGACCAATCCCTCATAATCCAGATGTTAGCAAAATCCAAACACAAAATTTGGTACAATATCAATGCAAATGTTACAAAATTGTGTCCATCCATTCAAATTATTTTTGAACAAGAAGAACTAGTACAGAGAGCTAAAGAAACAATTGAAAAAATTAAAGTTGATACTAAACATAAGCCAGCAGAAGCACAAAAAATTACAAGGATGTTAAACTCAAAGACTAGAGATGGGCTTGAAGAGCTCAATATTCAATACAAGACAAAGACAATAATGGAAGTCAAGAGAGTCTTGACAAAGAAAAATCTTATGGTGTAACTAGAAATAAGTGCAAATAAGATGCATCCAAATTTGCAAAGGCAAAAGGAACTATTAGTGGAGAAGCTTTCATGGAGGGCCTACATCATGATCTTTTTATTCAACCTGAAATTCATAATCTATTTTTGAATAAACCAAATTTTGAGACATACACAGGGGTAGATGAAAGATTTAGAAACATGGTATTTTTTTCTATCCCAGATGAAGAGAGATGCGACCAATTACTGGAGGCGGTTGAACGAGCACAAACAAAAAGCCTACAATTTTGGCAACAAGGCAAACAGAAGGGGCCAGAAAAATAGCTACAGTCAGCAACAAATTTCCTTCAAAGATTCAACAAAAAGACCGAATTTGTCCAATTTTCTCTTACTTGGTATTATTTTAGAAATATTTACATGTTTTTAGTAGATATTATTTTGTAATGAATTTTATTTGAAGTTTGAATTTATTCAAGAGAAAATATATAAATATTTTGTAGTAAGACTTAGAAAGGGTTGGATTATGTATGAAGAAAAGAGCTCTACCTTGGTGTCGGATGTGGATTGTACTCAAAGTAATCAATTTTCATAAATACAGAGGCAGTTTTGTTCCAAGATTCTTGTGTCAAACAAATGGTAATGTTTTTCTCATGTTAAATTGTTCTTTTTCTCAGTTTCCATATGTATTTCTCTCTTGATTATTGCAAGAAGTTTAAAATTTGAATTTACTTAACTGTACTTTGCTTTGGCTTATTTTAAACAGTCTTATTGTTTTCTTCATGAGATTAAATATAAAATTCATTTAAATATGCTTTATATTTAATTGGTCATCTACTTTTTCATCTCAGCTACACCATAAATATCTTAAGATCCAAGAGTTTGCCTACCCTACCGTGTTATAGCTACGCTGTCAAATTTTGATTGATTACCAAGAAGTTTATGACTCCATGCCCAATGGACTTTTCCAAAATTTTTTACCAAAATTTTGAAAATCCTACTTCGAACTTTGATACCTAGCTTAAAATATTTGAAAGAAGAAATTAAATCATACATAGAGAGCCCTCTTTGAAGCTGGAAGGGCTAGATCTCAGCTTTAAAAGCGGTTTGTGGTTACCTTTGTAGTTTTCTTCCTCAACCGAGGAAAATTACAAAGTGCTAATATTTTGGCAACCATACTGGTGAACGATCCAAAAACAAAATATTTTCACGGTAAATATTGATTTAAGAACTCAAAAAGCTATTTCCTGTGGGTGACAGTGAAGTAGAAGCTATTAGGCCAAATTTCCATCCAGAATTTGTATATATACCTAACTGTAAATAATCTACGAAGATATGAATCCTAGGAATATCTACACTAGATCCCACCTAGATCCTAACCCACCTAAAGTTGTAAATAATCATGAGAAGTTGATTAGGAAAAAGAGTTTTACGGAAATTCAAGCAAGTAATAATCCTTTGGCAAGAGCTAATTCACTTCTAGAAAGATTTACAGTTGAGGATATTGAATTTGATTTACCCTTTGAGTAGAGTCTTTTTAGAAACAAATCAGAAAGATTTGTCCCTGAGATAGTCATTGATGAAACTACTTTGAAACCTCATATCTCAGCACATAAGCCTGTCATTTTAGATTATGATAAATATGTTATACAACAGTTTGAAAAACTTGAAGATTTGGTGACTCAATTGAATCAGGCTGCTCAAAAACCATTTATAGGTCAAAAAACTACCATTTCTTCTTCTGCCTCATCATCAACCCCTCCCGTGGTTTCACTATTTTTCACTATTCCCATTTCATCTCTCATCCATACTCCTTTTATACCAACTCAGTAAGTCATAGTTCCACCTCCTTCACCACCTCTAACATCAAGCACAACTACAGTTTCATCCTCCTCTCATATTCCAATCATGGCAGCTTGTTATGCCCCTTTGGTTTTACAAGAACCACTAAATTCCATGCCACAAAATTATGGACAACACATATCTCAATTTGATAGCATTGGGCCCATAACAACACAACAACACATAGATAAAATGAATGACTTCACAGACTTAGAAGAAGTTGATGATGATGATGTGAAAATGAGGCTCTTTGCACAATGTTTGGCTGGGGAAGTTAGAATATGGTACAGAGGGTTGCCAACAGGAAGTATACTAGATATACAACAATTTCATTAGAACTTCCTTTCAAGATGGAAAGTGAAAAATAATCCCCTTTAGATCCTTGCAGAATATGAAAGTCTAAGGAGAGCTCCTGGTGTAACAGTTCAGGATTATTGCATTAGATTTAACAATATTTATAATTCTATTCCAGCAACAATAAAACCTCTACTAGATTTAATTCAATTTCTAGATGGATTTTATGCTAATATGGTTTATCAATTGAGAGAAATAAATCCATATACTCTCGAAGAAATGCAAAGAAATGTTGTTAGTGTAGAGGAAAATTTGTTGGCCAAAAGAGCAAAATTAAAATCTGAAAGAAGAGTGGCCATTAAATAAGAGCCTTCTTCTTCATCAGATGCAAAGATGGACACATTAGTGAAAACTATGGAAAGGATGACTGAAAGAATGACTTTGACAGATAAAGCTCCACCAAGAGAACCACAAGGGGATCCTCAAATCATGAATCCAAATTCAAAGGATTACAAAAAGGGTTATCAAAATGCTATTATAGAAGTACACAAAAAATATAATCTGAGAAATAAGAAAGTTACAGTAAATCCTCTTAAAAAGATCCAAACTGATGCACCTTCTACAAGTCAAACAAGGGTTGATCCTCCAAAAGAAACCCCTAAAACACAAGATACAACTCAAAAAGGGCTAGAAAATCCTCAACCTTCTTTTAACATTGAAAACGAGTTATCAAGGGTTAAAATTTCTATTCCTCTAACTAAATTGGTGAAAAAGGATATGTATAGAAGTCAAGTTATAAAAGCACTAAAAAGAGAAGAGGGAACATATATTGTGAACTTAAGTGCTGACCAACCTAAATTGTTATTTGGACTTGAAGTTGAAGGAAAGTCACAAGATGGTAATGTGCCACCATTTTATGTTAGTCTTAACACTCATGATTTTATTTTGCACAATGCCATGTTGGCTTTTGGTGCTTCACATAATCTCATGCCCATAGTGATTATGGAGAAACTTGGATTAGATATAACCAGACCATATAAAGACCTTTTCTCTTTTGATTCAAGCCAAGTAAGATGCTTAGGTTTAATCAAGGATTTATGTGTAACCCTTGGTCAAATCTCACCAAAAAGTGTAGTCATGGATATTGTTGTGGTTGATATACCTCCTAAATATGGAATGCTTTTATCAAGATCTTGGGGAGCAAAGTTGTAGGGTACCTTGCAGATGGACATGACATATGCAAGTATTCTTGACTTTGGGCAACAAAGGAGGTTTTACAGGGAGACTCTAATGAAATATGTGGTAAGAGGCGATGACAAACCCAATAATTACCCACTGTATTATGTATGTTTAGATATGGATTCTTTTATTCTATATAACGATATATGTTTAGAGGAGGAAGTGTTAGATATGGAAAATCAATCAATCAAAATAGAGGATGTGAAGTTAAAGATTGAAATGGAAGATGATAAGGATGAAGGCCTTTGGAATATGTATTTTGATGGGGAAGTTACTAAGGAAGGAGCAAGGGCTGGTGTATGTCTTAAACTCAAAATCAGGCATATCTAAGACATATTCCTACAAGCTAAATTTCCAATGTACCAACAATGTAGCTAAGTATGAGGCACTCATTCTGGGGTTGTAGTTACTGAAGAGACCAAGAGCTAAAATAATTTCAATTCGTGGCCATTTAGAACTCATCATAAATCAAATCAAAGGTGAGTATATAAATAACCATCTTAGGTTGAGAGCATAAAAAATTTTGTCTTAGATTTTTTGCAGTGTTTTCTAGAGTATCGGTTGTCTTTGATTCCTAGAAGTCAAAATGTATTAGTTGATGCACTGGATACCTCAGCAAGTACATGTAAAATTCCTTTCCATCCAAATAATAAATATGAGATTGAGGTGAAACATAGACCCTTTGTCACAAATAATATAAGGTATTGACAAGTGTTAGACAATGAAAAACAATTAGACAATTTTTTACAGTTAAAGGGAGACTTTGAAAATTTGGATATTGATATAGAAAATACTGTTAAAGATGATGGACAATTTTTTTTTTTGGATGAAACTAGTGAGGCTGTTGATATAGATGAAACAAAACTTGAAGTCTTACAGTTAAAAGATAATGTAATACTAAGAGGTCTGGTACCACATGAAGAACTATTTTATTTTAATGATGTGGCTCAAAAGCCCAAGATGAAACCTATGGGAGCCAAAGTTGAGGATTGTAACATAGGGAATGAAGATAATCCAAAGATTTTAAATCTTTCCAAGTATTTAACTCCTTGTTATGAGGAATTTTGCATCTACGGGTAAATACAATTTCCCTAGGTAGGTAGCTATACCTAGAACAATAGATTCAAAGCACTTGACCTTTTTCTATAGACGATAAATAAGACAAGAGACTTACTTGTTCTTTCACTTTCCCTTTGTCTCCTTTGTATCGCTTCTATAGCTCCTTCCTAAACTTAACTCACTCGATAAGTACCTGCAATCATAGTCAGAAGACAAGAAACCATTCAAAGCAAGAGATGTATCGACTATATGTAAATGGAATAAAAAACATATACACATATAAACATCATATATCAAGATAAGAATATGGAAAAAAGCGTAAGCATCTTTATTGAATAGAAGGAAGAATTACAACCATGCAATTCGATCCAAAGTCATTCCTCCAGGTTGGGTTCCATCCACATCACATCAAAAGACAACACTCCGACATCATAACAATACTTACAATAGTCTCAATTCTCAAACTAACATTATCTCCTTACAATTCATCAAAGTCCAACCCCTGATCACTTAAATGAGTGCTCAATTTATATGCAAATGATGGTGGTTTGGTCATAAATGAGGGTATTGAATGGCCTTCGAAACTTAGAGTTAATTTCCATGGAGGAAGGGATGAGAGGATAGGAGGTTACTTAACTCATTCCTCATCCATTTTTGAGCTCATAAGAGATGATAAGTGTGGGAATATTCTAGATGGCTCAAGAAGATAAGAATATTCCCAGAACCCTATGTGAATTTCGCTCAATCTCGCCCAACCCTAGTCAAAGTGGGCCTACGTGCTCTGGAAAGCACCCTAACATGGGCCTACCTGCACTAAAGTGCACTTACCCTTGTCCAAGGCTACGTTGGTCCCTCAATGAGGTATTCCTAGAGGGATTCGGGCCAAGAAACTCTCAGGGAAGGAGGCATTCAAAGTGTTGACTTGTCTAGGGCATGTAGCAACAAAATTAGGGTTTGATGAGCCCCAATAGTACTGATTTGAATGATGGGAGTGATGTGCCCAAATGGATCTATAACAGCTGCCCGCTAAATCATGAAGTCAAAAATATTAATGTTGAGTGATATGCTTTACGATGTGATGAGGAGGTTTCGAAGTGGATGGTGACCTGCATCGATTACAATACATAATATCATGATATTTTGATTTTTTCTCATGAATTGCTGAGGGAAGGCATACCCATGCTCATCATATAAAATTTCATTACAAGTACATAGATAGTTGTCTACAGATATAGACCCATGATATGATGACCATCAATGTAAAGCCATTATACAGATGATTTGGTACATTTCCTGAAATCATAGCTTGGATGGATGAAACTAGATCCAATGTCTTCTATCTCGTTCAATCGTTCGCTCAAGTACGAGTCTAACCATGTGAATATTTGATTTGAAGTCGAAACATGGGAAGACACCGTCTGATTACGATCCAATGATTTAAGTTGTTAACAGACGTGAGAGAAACCACCAATAGTGATAATGATCCTCAAGGCACTGCAGTACATTCTACATGGTGTGAATGGATGTTTGATTTCGAACACCATACAAAGTCTTTCGGTCGAAGGCTAGTGATGTCAACCTATCGCTGGAAGTGAGAAACCTGCCATTGATGTATGCAAGCCTCAAGGTACTTGAAGGGTGTTTCTAAGTCAACTTCTTGGATAATTTGCTGATGTCGACAAGAAGCAAATCATTACAAGAGGGCTTGATGTAACCCACACCAATGACACGAAACGGGTGTAATGATTTTTGGAGACGGAATGTGATTGAAGGCACAAGGTTTAGGAATGGTGGTCATGAAACTGAAGGCTTACGAGTATTGCAAAGGATGAATTTCAAACTGAGTGACTTCTCTTGAACATGTCGGAGACACTGAATAGATTGGCGACATTGACCCAAAAAAAAAGTAATGGATGGTATGATAGACCAAGGTGGGATGACCATCAAGCATATTACTCAACCCAAATAGTCACAATGATGAAGTGAAAATGTCATGTTCAAGAGCGACCTGCTGCCGTAAAGTGGTTTACCCCTTTTCCCATTTTCCCAAGTCATTGCTGACCAATACCTCTTTATTTTTATCAAGCTTGAGGAGGATAACATATGCTTGTTTTATAATTCCACCCTTCAAGTGAATCCATCACCATGTGATGTTTTAACGAGTCTAGCGACGGTGAAACTCGATCTTGTCATGATGGACAAGTTTATCGCTATTTGATGTTTTAACAAGTCTAACGACAATGATAACTCGGTCCTTTTCATGTTTATAGAGTTTGAAAAGGGACAAAAAGAAAACTGCACAAGTTTTTTTTGTATATTTGTCTCTCAAGTCCAAAAAAGTGTAAAAACAATACAAGAGAGAACCTATTGACCATGTTTGATCAGCGTATTCCTTTTTCGTAAATAATATATCTCAGTTTGGAAAAGGGTTAAACTTATACTGAGTAGATGTCGTTTCCAATCTGTTAATGAGCTAAAAAGGACAAGCGCTCGACAATATTTTCATATTTCGAGAGTCTGAAAAGAGCTTAAATAGGACTCCACTTTGAGGAATGAGTGGTGTCTAGGATAAAAACTGGTTCCAGTGATGTTGGAACTTCTCAAATCATGTTGATTTATGTGAAGAGGTTGGCTAATAAGACGAATCATTGCAACTGTTCCTCAAAAAGGGTAAAACAACCAAGT
This sequence comes from Pinus taeda, assembly GCA_000404065.3. Lineage (NCBI taxonomy): Eukaryota > Viridiplantae > Streptophyta > Pinopsida > Pinales > Pinaceae > Pinus > Pinus taeda. The sequence continues at coordinate 25,478 of APFE030362435.1, read as the reverse complement.
GAAAGCGTACGATTGGCCAAGCAGATAGTGACGATGGAAGGAGAAAAACCAAGGCTCATCTAATGGAAGAGGCTAATAGAATGTCAATCACGAGGGTTAAAATGGAGATGGGTTCATTTTTACACAAACTTGAACCATAGGGAACTATGCTTGGATTCAGTTTCATGTTTACGCAAGCTTGAAACGAAAAACTATGCTTGGATTTAGTTTCATGTTTACACAAGCTTGAAATGAAAAAATATGCTTGGATTCAGTTTCATGGTTACATAAGCTTGGAATGAAAAACTATGCTTGGATTGGTTTACATGCCCCCAGCATGATGACTCATTTCTAGGTGCATGCCCCCCAAGCTTCATTACATTCACCTAAGTAGACTACTCGTGGCTATGAGGTGTGTGGAATGAAGGTTCATATATGATATCAAGTGAAAGAATTGATTGGGATTTTACGAGATCTAATCAAAGCCTCGAATTGGAACTTTTCTCCAGGGGACCTTGTTTCATTTTTTAATGAGCTTGACACAAGACAAGGAACTCTACTCAGGGACCTGTTTCATTTTTTAATGAGGTTGACATAGTAAAAGAACCATCCTCATATTTCTTGTTTCATTTTTTAACGAGCTTGACACAAGACAAGGAACTTTGCTCAAATTCCTTGTTTCATTTTTTAACGTGCTTGACATAAGACAAGGAACTATCCTCATATTCCTTGCTTCATTTTTTAATGAGCTTGACACAAGACAAGGAACTATCCTCATGGGGTTTGTTTCATTTTTTAATGAGTTTGACACAGTAAAATAACTATCCTCATTCCCTTTGTTTGATTTTTTAATGAGGTTGACACAAGGCAATGAACTATCCTTGTATTCCTTGTTTCATTTTTTAATGAGGTTGACACAAGACTAGGAACTATCCTCATATTCCTTGTTTCATTTTTTAACGAGGTTGACACAAGACAAGGAACTATCCTCGTATTCCTCGTTTCATTTTTTAACGAGGTTGACACAAGACAAGGAACTATCCTCATTTTCTTTGTTCACGACCCATAAGAGGTCATGACTTCCAAGAGGTTCTCATCAGATGGGATAACAATGCCCTGGAAGGGATCATTAGAGAGATCTAGTTCCAATCCCCCTAGTACATAATGTACAACATCACGAAATTTATCATCCATTGATGTAGGCATTGAAAAGGTTACCACATAATTGACCTGTGGCGGGGAAGATACCATTGGGACAAAAGGACCATTTAGGGAAGATGGTTGACAAGAAGCCATATTTGGACCGGGAAATGAAAGCTGGTCAATGGTGACAATTATGCCTTCATGCGGGAAACACATCACTCGAAAGAGTGTTTAAACTATAGCTCCCCATGTCATAAACATAGTCACACCCAAGAAGTAAATTGTAATATAAAGGGCATGGGACTACCATTGCATTGAGATAAACAATTTTTCCTCCCAAAGTAATAGGCAACTGAGGAAGGATCCCTAATGGTTGACTGCTTCCTCTGTTAAAATCCAATAGATTCTGGGTAACAGGCACAAGTGGCGGTGAATCGAGCGCTTGCCAAGCAGTGGAGGAAAGGATACTCACAAATACACCTTCATCTATAATAGTGCCCAATACAATCATATTACAAACCTGTACCATGATCTGGAAAGGCACATAAGAAGGAAGACGACATCATGCCAGTTGATTCCAATCAAAGAAAGTGACTAGACTACTTGTAGGTGGTACCATAAGAATGGGAGAATTACCCCCTTGAGTTACGAGAATGAGAGGATTTTCCTCCTGTCTTGATGGAACATGAGGGTTTCCTCCAAGCTCATTGGAATATGAAGAAACAAAAATAACTTGAGTGGTATCATTCTCACTCTCTACAGGAAAGGTACGATTAACTGAAGGTGAAATCGGGTCAACTGTTTCCTCGACCTGTGATTGGTCATGTATAGACTCATGGGATTCACATTAAGAGAAAGTGGGTTTGACAGATGGTTGGTTTGGGTCAATGAGTTTATCAACTAATGAAGGATTAAGGGAGAGTCTCCTGTAACTAGATGGAAGTTGCTGCAAAAAAGCAGGACGATTATCCAACACTTTTTTGGCTTCATCCAGATAGGGACAAAGGTGAATGGGGTGATTCCCTTCACATAACCTACATGGAAACTTAATTTTACCCTTCTTTCCTTGAACTTTACTACCACTAGTTGATGGTGTGTCACCAACATGATCTCTAGAAGTTGATGACACAGGATGATGTGAAAGAGAAGACCATTCTTCTAAGATATATGGAATACCAGAACAATTTCGAAGAAGATGGTCTCCTGTACAAAGTTTGCATGGATATCTAACTTTGTGAGGCTTATCGAATGGTTTGTCATCAGAAATCGCATTCATAGCAATGGTTGCTTGGTTGCCCCCCTGCTGAATTTTATTCTTCTTCTTCTTAGCCACCTGGTCACTAATGTCAATACTTTCACTAGGCAAAGAGGATGAAGGGGAGGAAGAAACAACTGAGGAAGAAGGCAAAGGGTCAACTTTAGGATCAACTGGAGGTTGATTTTGTCTAGTTGTAGGAAAATTCAATTGCGGGGCGAAGGAGGTTGAGAACAACCATACTGGAAAATCAATGGTAAGTCTCAGAAGGGACAAAGTAGCCATATAAGGAGCACCAATATTTCTGA